>VZSV01000109.1:1007339-1083615 GCA_013398735.1 Nothocercus julius | reverse complement strand
CCTTTAGCATTCTATGAGTCTATGATTTTCTGGTTCAAATACATAAAATCTGACTGAGATAATAATAACAATATATATGTGATAACATAGCGTTCAAGTTTTTAAACACTTTTCAGAAATTAGATTTCCAATAATCTAGTCAAAGAAAATTTACCTTTCTTTGAGGAAATAGCACAAACACAGCCCAGAAGATTTGTTAACTCTTTCTTTAATAAAGCGGGCTAGATGCTCTTCCAGAGTAAAGATACAAAGTTCCACAACTACATGAATACCCAGTCAAAATATGACACTGCCTTTCTGCAGTGCATACAACTGACATGACATGCAAAAGATCTGAAACAGTCATAAATTACAGATGTGAGATCCAGTCCAACAGTCTCAGATACACATCTTTTATCCCATTTTAGTTTTCATCAGTAATTTCCAAAGTATATAATTTTCTATTGAGTTATTTTTATCCAAGAACGTTACGAGCAGGCCGTATTTGAAGAAAAAGAACAATTTTTTATTTGAAATGAGAATTTCTTTCTTGGTATACTCCTATCATAAGGCAAGACAGGGTGATGATTTTGACATTTTGTACAACTTCTGCCTTAATGACTACATAAAATTTTAACTATCTTCCCAGTATGACCAAGTACCAGAGACTACATATTTGAGATGTAGAAGGACATGGTAAAACCAAAGTGGATTAGTTCATTGCAATTCCCTCATCTCATTCATATAACCACCTCCTTTTTCCTGAGGATTTTATCATATCCCATGGCATGATAGACATTCAGCTCATTGGTATTCACTGAACAGTGAAAACTTGTTAGAAACTCCACAATTTTTTATACTTTAAGCACTGCTTTAAAATATGCAATATGAAAGATACAACTAACTTACAAAAATAAAAGAACTGTACAAATCACACTTTCATTGGCAATGAGACTGCTCAAGAAAATTGCAACATGATCCCTGATACAAAACACCAGAACAGATATTGAAAGAATGATTCTTAAAAAAATAAAAAAAGTAAAAACATTTCCCCCTGCCAAAGTACTGGAGTCTTTGAAGGCTTACGTATCACAGGATATAAAACTTCTCTTTTCCCTCTGTCTTCGTAATATTTCTTCCCTCTTTCCATAGGTAGCTCTTGAACAGGTTGTTGTTGATGTGGCACAAGCCTTGCTGAATGGGTAAAGGCTAGAAAAGCTTGAAGGATCTAAATAAATCAATAGCCACTGATTTAATCCCCTGGCGTTCATGCAAGCTCAAGGAAATAAAATAAACCTGAAGACAGGCATGCTTGTTGAATTGTGAACTGATTTTCTAGCAAGCTTAAAGCTAAAGCAAAATAAACACCTCTCCAAATTTTTATGCATTACAATGTTTCATCCAAATAAACAGTCCTCTCGCTGTTCTTATCAGCCTGCCGCACAGCTGCGCGATGCTACGCCTGCTCATAACATTCTAATACTTTTTTTTCATTTTACAAGGCACATACAATCTCAGAAGAATTACATGGTGGCTTTTCAGTGTGCAAGGGTATAGCAGCTACTATGCAATTACGGCACAATTATCTCTTCATTTCAGTCACTGACACTCAGACCTTGTAAAATTTAGGACCAGCAAACTACATGTTACCTCATCTTGGAATACTCTACTTAACTCCATTTACAATTACAGACTAATCAGCAAATAACTACCATTTATTAGTTGCCTATTAACATAAGTTTGCCATGCAATTACAAAGTTATTGCATGGTATACTGTATATGTACCATAAAATTAAATAATACTTTTTTTTTTTTTTTTTGCTGTTGTTTATAGAGTAACTTTATAGCATTCTTTCATGGGGATAGTTCTATGTGGGTCCAGGAAGAACAGTTCACCAGTTTATTTTTGCGGATTCCAAAAGAGTTTAAAGGGATCAGGAAGTAAAAAAACAAAACAAAACAAAACCCTTATCTACTTGAAATAGGATTATTAGATGTACTGTGTGCTTGATGTGAAAGAAATATACTTTTCCACAGGAGCGCAAGTTATAGAGTTCATCAGAAAATTTGTTGGTTAATGTTGCCACTCTATTCTCTTTTTTTGTTTTTACTAGAAATGTAGATATCATATAGGCCTATTTGTAAGCAGAATCTATAGATAAAGTAATGAGACATAAAGTGCTTTTAATTATGAACATTTCATATCTCTTTGCACCCTTCCCTGGTAAGTTATCATACTCAAGCTAGTTTTAGTTCAACTGGCTCAGGTCTATACTACCAGATACTGTAATTTCCCTCGTACCTGCTGTTTTGACTGCAATGATCTCAGTCAAACCAAAACAAATTCATGCCAAGGACAGTAAAAGTAGTCAGACATAACGAGGGGAAGAGGTGCACTGAAACTTCCAAGGGAAAAAAGGAGTAGGCAGAGGGAAATTAGGCTCCACCGTATAGGTCCCCAAGGAATTTGTAACAGATACTACTTTAGCACAATGTTGAGGAACAACTAAAAATGGAACACAAACCTGTGCCTCTAACACATCTCAAATCACTGTCAGATGAAAACGAGGAAACTAGGAGGCCTCAACTGAGGATCAGCCTGGTGTCAGGATGATGCTTTTATTCTGATGCATCCCCTGTTTTGCTAAGCTCAGTCTCTGAGCTGATAGTAGCCTTTCCCCCTCAGAAAACCCAGTCTGGCATATTTTGTAAATGGAAGTTATTAACTCCGGCTTGCCTTTGCCAGTTCAGGTCTGGTGCCAAGTATCTACATATTTCCTAATCTATTACAGTACTCAGCACATACTATTCTATGTACCAGGAAAGCAACAGATCTATAGTAATAAAGCTCCTAAGATAATTCTAAAACTAAATATAAATGTATATTAGACCTGGGGTTTACTGGATTTTTATTTAAGGCAATCATTAAAAGGTTTGTGTTCTTCTGATGAGTTGCAACCGAATTTATTTATTTATTTTAACTGAGGCTTTTGGGAGCTGAAGTGATTTACCTTTATCTACTGCCTGCCTTTCGAATCCAAAGAATCATCCAGCCCCTGGAATCAAAGCAATTTGAGCTGAGGTGACAACTGACCTCACCATCTGTCCCAGCCTGTTTCTTTAGAGGTCCAGGGGGCTGACAATAGTAAAATCAGAATCTTTGCTGTTATTACTACTGTCATCATCAGGGCTGGAGCTCAGGTTGCTGGAGGAGGCTGAAATGGAGCCCATCAGTGGGTCGGAGAATATCAAAGAAGAACGAGATGGAGCTTCCTGCTTCGCTGGTGCCTCCTTGTGTGCCGGAAGGGACTGCGCTGGCTCCTGGGCACTGCTTTTAGTTCCTTCCTCTTCTTTGGAAACCAGAATATAGTCATCAGCACTCTTACTTTCACTGGTGCCTGAGTCGGTTGTAGTCTGTAAGAAAACAGCACAGCAAGGAGTTAAAGTTAGTACCACTTTTACCATTTAAAAAGGCTACACAGGTACTTCTGGGCATGGGATACACACAGGTACTTCTGGGCATGGGATACACACAGGTACTTCTGGGCATGGGATCTAGGAATGATCACTATCTAAAAGTATCATAGCAAGAAGGAAAAAAATAAAGTAGGCATTAACTTCGGATGAAATAATTTATTTGTTATTTATAAAACTGTGCAAGTTAGCATGCCAGAAATACATTCTCGAGCACAGGGGCCTTACATGTTTCATTACCCCAGCACTTCCACGCAGTGACCGTGGTGGCTTGGCATCTAATACACACACTGCGGTTGTGAAGATTTTAGGTATTACACTGTTACAACTTCTCTATAGCCATTCACTAAGCAGCATTACAGAACATTTTGCTGGTTTCCACGCAGAATGGCATTTTGCAGTTCTCCTGGAGAATGGCTTGATACAGAATTTCCTAAGAAAACTCTGATATGTGGAATTGGATCTGCCCAGTGTGCAACAGTTTGGTCTGTGCTGACTGAAGCCCCAGCGCGTCTAGACTCAGCACCGCGGGCCAGGGGCTGAGCACTTCTAATTTCAGCTAAAATAGGCTCCAGGAGCCCCTTGCGGTGCCTGGTTCACCCTCAGGAATGTGCACCCCTGGGGCTCTAGTAGTGGGCAAAACTGCATGTCAGAGTAGCAATGAATTCTCTAGGAACCGGGAATCTTATATTTAGATTAGCTGTATTCAGGAGAAGTCCAGTTTGTCAACGTAAGTAGCAAACTGTAATTAGAAGGCAATACTGTCCTGTTCATTAGAGTGGGAATTCTATCTTGCTGACAAAACTGGCAGCTGACTGGCAACCCAAAAGGACAACTTCTATTTTCTTCTGCAGGTGGAGATGGGTTCATTTCCTGCACAGCACTACTGAAACTAATATATGTGATTACACTAATGCAAGACTGAGAAAAGGGAGATGAACTAGAGGGCCAGCTGCAGAAACGTGTGTGTCCACGTGTACATCAAATACAAGCCCTTCAGCTGTGACTCCTTCACCAAACAAAAAATGCAAACGCTCTTTGGAGGAAGAGAGATGGCAGGTATCAGTCAGAAAGAAAAGGGAGCATTAGCAAAACAAAAAAGAAGAAAGAAGAGTAAGAGTCTGGACAAAGTTAGTTCCTCAGCACAGTACATAAAATTATGTAGGTCATCACAGGTACTAGTAAGAGCAACTTGGATTTAAGCTGTTCATAGCCTCCAGCAAAGTTTTAAAATACATTTTTTACTACATCTGAAAACTATTTTCCATTGCCTAGATTACTGATTAAAGAGCAGAATATTCTTGAAAGGGGTCTGCAGAGTTGCTTAGGGAGCAAAACCCACCAGACATTAAGAACAAACTGTAGCAGGAAATGGAGCTGAAAGTTTTTGGTTATTATTTACACAGTCCCAAATTGCTAAAGGTCACAACATAAATACCTGAATGTGAAAGCACATTCAAATACAAAACTGCGACTTGTTTCCTTAAAAAAAAAAAATATATATGTATGAATAGGAATTCAGATATTTCCACTGCAGTCAATTTTAAAGTATCTCATTCAAAAAAACTATAACATTTTTTTTCATGTTATCAAGATGTTACCTAAATATGATACCTATTATTGTCTCTTGTAAATAACACATTCTAGTCTTTTCTTATTTAAAGGGAAATAATGTGAAGTTTGGAGCACTGGTTACAATCTGAAAGGTTCCAACATAAGGCAGCTGTCAGACTGATGCCAATTTTACATGTTATTCCCTGATACTTACTCATCTCCCTCAAAAGACTTGATAGAATTCACATAAACATTAACAAGCAGATTAATTTTAAAAATATCATGAACTGTCCGTACTGAATGCTACCGAAGCTAAGCTCCATCTTATACTGTACAGAAGCACATAGTTCAAAAGTGAGTAAAACAACTTTACTTACTTACTGTGAAGTTAAAACCAAACAGATTTACCCTACCAGGAGAGATGCTTCACTGTTTAAGCACTTCTGATCCAGGACACCATTCGTTATTAATTAGTGCTTTGCTTTCATCTGGTCTCTTTGAATTAGTGTCCTCATTAGCTGTCAGCTCAGCCGCTGCCACCTCCGGGGCCCAGCAGACTCGGGCCGCTCCGGCTCCGGCTCCGGCTCCGCTCCAGCCCTGCGCTAAAACGTGCCTCACTGATTTGGGGGCCAGGCCTGGCCACTGGGGCTCCTCTGGGAGCTCTAGACGCCCCTTCCAAATTCCCCTGCTTTTTTTTCCTCTGTGCAAGAGTTTCTTTAAGCAACAACTGTTGACTTAGTTCACCTGGGTCTCTTCACACTTCCATTTAAAAGCTCTGGATGAACACAATGCAGTCATCTTCTGCAAGGTTAAACGCAAACGCTTTATTATACAAGCTATTTCCACTCTCACAGCCTTCCCATTCCAGAGGGCTTCACTCTTCATAAGGAGACAAAAGCATTAGCCAGCGCTCCCTCCCCTAACGTGGCCAGTGGCTGCCTTGGCCAACACAGCGAACCCAGCAAGCGCCCATCGTCATTAACACTTTGTGCTTGAGCTGCAATTTCCTAAACTCTGCTTCAACAAATGTGCTCCTGTATACTTTAAAAAACAGAAAAACCCTGCCCCTTAATAAAGGAAAAAAAAAAAATCATCCCAATTTCTTTTCATTAGTGCTGAAAGCACATTAGTGCTGTGCTTATAGTTTTTGGCTGTAGAGTAAGGAGAACTATATCTCACTGACGTATTAGAAAAGCAACAAAGTACTTACATTGACACCAAAATGGTATAAAAGGGCCTGCTGTAAATGTTTGCCTACCCCTAGAATACACTGGTATTTTGGTGGTGATATTTCCAGAGGTAAGATATCTCCTTCTTGTTCTGCCCTGTTTCTGTTTCAGGAAACTCATGCTGACGTGAACCATGTTTTCTCCCATCTGCTGCCACTACTGAATAAATGAAAAATGACAGAATTATACTTCCAGTAGCTCTGAAAGTTAACAACCTTACACCCGTTGCCATATGGCTTCTCCAAACATTTTTTCCTGATGAATATCAGCTACTAGTACTGGGCTTATTTCAATTGCCTTCACACTGTGAATGAGTTAAAACTTGCTGCAAGAACACAACTCAACTAAGCTTAGAGGAACAGCGGCTCATTTTGGTTCCTTCTTTGAATCAACATAAAGGCAAGATAATGTGTTAATTATCATTCATTATTTAGCAACAGAAGCCTTCTGTTTGTCAACTGTGCACTGCTACCAAAGACAAACATTCCAACAAAGGCTGTACTTCCTTGAGCCTTTTGCTGTTTTTTTTTTTTTTTTCATTTTTAGCTTTCCTCTTTGCAAATGAGCACTGTATCTTTATCCCCACTTTCTGGAAAAGGACACTGAGGGGGGGTTGGGGAAGAAGACTTTAAAAATAAATTAATAAAGATAAATAGCTTGTATTTATATCACAAAAGACCAGAGTTCGGTTTTGATTACACCACAGTAAATCACCCCTTTTTCAGCGGTCCTAGAAATCTACCTATAATTGCATCAGAGCAGAATTTCTATAACATAAGGAATATTAAATAGAATTACACACATATTCAAAATCACAAGAAATGTAAATATGGTAAAGTTTATTTAGCAAGAAATATATTAAATGGGCTAGAAGTGGCTAGAATTTTTTAAGCCTTCTGCAGCTTCCAGCGTGACCCTGAGGCATCAGGACAACCCATTTTCCTCATCAGAATAAAAGGCTGGGCAGGGGCCCAATTTGGTGGAAATTGCTCCCCTCCCAACACTTACCAGTCTCACTTCACAGCCTACTAAACTTTGCCATTTTATCTTCTGTTTTATTAAAAGGTGCTGTGAAAAGCTGTTCTCTTTTCCTCCCGTTTTAAAGAATGCCCTTAAATCAGCTGGGCTCAGACACAGAGCACAGCAGAGGGATGCTCACCCTCCTCCCGGACCTTAGTGCTGCTCCCCACAACGAGCCCTTCTAAACCTAATCTTTTATTTTTCCTTCTGTAACAGGCTGTTGCTCATTATCATAATTGGGACTTGCAGAAGACAAGATTAGAGAAGGCTAATCTTATCTTATGCATGTGTATGTATCTGCAAACATAAACCACGCAGTGGCCCAAGCCTCGTTAAGTTGTCGGCTAGCTCAGATCCTACAGCCTTCACTCACATTGCTCATAGCTCCTTCATTGGTGCTGTTATCACAGAGTCCATCTAAATTGTGGGACCCCTGAATCCATCTCTGGCTCCATATTGGGACAGGACCTCATTACACACTGCCACTCCGGTTGCCACTGGAAGGAAATCTGCATGGGCAGGGAGCTGTGCCTCTCCCGCTCCCCTCCCAGCGCGCCGTGTCCTCCAGCCCCTCTGCTTAGTGACATTTAGACCAGCACGTGACTCAGGGCTTCTTCTGCACTAGTAAGGTTTGCACACACTCATACACCAGGTTGTCTTATACTACATTTTACCTTTCAGCTGCTGCAATGTCCCATTGAAAACTGCCAAAAAGTGCTATGTGTCATTTTGGCGTGAAAGGCATTTCTGTATAAAACGCAGGCAGATAAAAGGAGGAGGTCATTATATGAACACTCAAATGTGCTACCATTAGAGTTTAACCTACGCCTTTAATATGGCAGAGGCTACTGACTGTAACGATGACAAAAGCCAAAGGAGCAATTATGTTCTAGCTAAACTTTTTTTTGAACTTATAATTTTTATTTAAAATAAGAAATTAAAATATAATTAAAATATGATTTTTAACATAAAATCTGCTAACTTAGGGGATTGTATATAACAAATAAAAACAACCTATGTCACTACTTTTTTATATACTTTTCTATATTAAAGTTCTGGCATTGTCTGCCATGTCAATACTAATATTCGCATTTCAGTGAAATTCAGTGGCCGCACTCACTTTAGTCTAATTTAGTCTGCAATCATTTTCTCTTGAGAAGTTTACTTAGAAAAGAGAAGGAATATTTATTGATTTTAAAGTATATAAAAAGGTGCATATAAAAAGTTACTTGTTTTTAAGAACATATCTGATGTGATCTGAGTCTCAGACAGAGAGGGACTTATGCATGCCTTTTAACATGAAGCAAAAACTCTCTTTGTGTGTGAACTTGCCCTGTAACTGTAAGTTTTGTATGTGAAAACTATGTTTACTGAGTCAAGAAGACAATACAAAGAACTCTCAGCAAGGAAATGGAGCAGAAGGTAAAAGTAACCTCCTAGCTATTTCCTTTTTGGCACTTAACATGGATGCACTGCAGTGCAGATAATCAGCTGTTACATAATTCAGCCATAGAGGACAAACAATGAGTAGAATCAACGGATGTAGGAATATTTACCTCCATTTTTACATCTTTTTATGTGTAACTGACTTGTTAAGAAGCATTCAGTGTATGGAAAACAAACAAACCATCAAACAATCAAACAAACAAACTTCCCCAAACACTTTATAAAACTTTGACTCGATTACCTGTGTGTGGAGCACAGGCTTCCAGTAACAAAACCAGCGGGAGCAGGACAGTAGTCAGAGAGAAACTTTTGAGAGAGAAACTCTACACACAGCAGCATTCCTGGGTGGGAATTCTGGTGGGAATTTGAGTGCTCTCATGGTAAACAGCCACTTAGCAAGACACAAATTGTGCTTCTGTTTGAACCCTGCTTTTTTACAGGAGAGGTGTGCTGCAACTGGTGTATTTCTGTGTAATGTCCAGACGTGCTAAAGAAAGTCTGTAAAAATGTAAGATTAATTCTATCAGTGCCGTGTTGGAAATATCTGTAAATTACCTGAAGTCCTGGGAGGCACTGTTGCTTTGTCACAGCAAATCCCTTCAGGTCATCACTCGTCCCCTTGTTCTGGTTGTTGGAGCAGTAGTGGTCGTCTGCTATGGTGATTTGCTCATTTTCTTCAGCTTCCAGTTGGCTCTGGTTGAAACGCAGGGAGCCTTTCAGAATATCCTTGATCTGTTGTTGAACGGGAGGGAAGAGAATGCAAGTTAGAAACCTGGAGCAATTCTAAAATTTTCTGAACCTCATTGCAAAAGGCTTTCATACACTGTTTCCCCATAATATTTGCTTTGAAGAGGCAGTTGATAAGTCAATATTATTACCTATGTTACATGTAAAATGTGTAATGTTATTGTATCAGATTCTGGAAAACAATTATCCAATAAAGTTAAAAAGAATAAAACCGCTAAGATTTTTCCCTGTATCACACTTAACATCACATTTGTTCCTGATAAAATGAATTTCATGCCTCAGCTAGGTAGCATTCTCATTTTAAATACATAATACTTTTCCTTTATACTTAATGACATTCAAGTGTCATTGCATTTAAAAAAATGTGGTCAGAAGCATGTAGTACATGCTTAGGATGAACAATTTGTATCAATAAAAATGATGGTGTGGTTAATGCCCCAGGACTTGGAGCTGCAGTGCCTCAGTTCTACTTTGATATTGTCACAACTTTTCAGGGAGAAAATGTGCAAGTCATCTTAACTTCTTACAGCTTAGTTTTACCTTCTAAATAAAAGTATTCTGCAATGCTTGCTACATTAGCACTTGTAAAACAGCTACAACAGAAGTTAACCAATAGCTATACCTGTTTCAAACCAGCCAAGGAAACCAGAATTTCATCTTCTTTTTCCAAGTGTTCTTGTAATATAACTTCTTGAATATTTCCTGCAACACCGAAACAAGAGAGACTTGCTGAGTAACCTGTAATGTACTGACAACTTAAGAGTTGACTAATGTTCTCAGAACCCAACCCTGTGGCTTGCAAAAGCACTTTCACACACTGACCTAGATGGTGACAACTTCACTAGCTGTGGTGGTTAGGGAAGTCAAAGCCTGATGTCAAGACTCCTAATAATGTCCAGCAGCTGCTGGATTTCCATTGCCTGAATGCACCAATGGACCCTTGCTCCACTGGTGCCTAGAAAACAATTTGGTTTCCGTGGCTCACAGAGTTGCATCCATGTTTGACTCTTCAAATGCTTTGGAAGCTCTCAAGAACATTGACAGGAATCTGCTAGGCTCTTGGGATGGGTTAAGTAGGAGCTCAGCAATTTTAGATCCTGTGGCCACTGAAGATGCTCTTGTTTTATGTCACAAGACTGAAAGTGTGGTACTTTATTGTTCCTTATTTGACCCTCTTTGTATTAAGTAGGGTAGATCTAAATCTCGCGTGTGACAGAAAGCAAAGTACAGTACTGGCACTTCAGAAGACCCCTGTCTTCCAAACCCATAGAGTTGTCCTGCAAGGCTGCACTTCAGTACACTGTATATGGTGCTGAGCGCAGGGTTGGAGGCTGCAGGGACGACGCTGTGACACACCGTGTCATGCAAATCCCAGGCAATACTGCAGGCTAAACCAGCCCACAGCTCAGATAGTTCTGCAGACTCTTTAAGCCATGTCAGGTCCTTCACCAGACTCCCAACTCCTCCCTTCCTCTTCAATTCTCTGAGAAACTGCAGCGATTCTCAGCAACTGATTTACAGACTGAGATAGTATCTGTCACCTGGAGATGACAGGATATGCTTTTGTGCCACTCCTCTCTTACTTGCATAGTGTCAGTGCAAATCCTTCAGTGACACTCACTTGGGAGCAAAGCTTTGCTGCTCCGAATTGCACCATCCCGGGCGCTTAACAATTAGAGCTTTGTATCCTTAATCCCAGCATACGTTGCCTTTGTTTGCTTTTAAACACATCCTGCCTGCTGAGGGACCAAACCAGTGAAAAGCCAAAAACATTGTCGCAGATTATGCTGACAAGGATGAATATGATGCTGCTGGCAACTCTGACACAACACTGGGTTTCAAGGAAAAATATTGAGCAACTTGGCATAAGTTTTGTGTTTACAGAATAAATAGCTAAAGCATGAGATGAAGGAAGCTGGATAAGGAGAAGACAGATTACAAAGAGAAATGTGCATTTAAAATTTACATACAGAGACAGAAGTTTGAAATTATGGGTGAGCAAGAAAATCTGTAGTTGGCAAAAATAAACAACAGAAATGGCAAGAAAGGGATAGGGTTTAAGACTAAATAAGAGAATAAAGGAGCTACAGCCACAAAGTGCAGTAGAAGATGACAGTTCAAAAACGAAGTAAGTGTGATCAAGGTCAAGGGCAACGATGGGGTGTGATAGCTCAGTTTTATATTAGCAGCCTATTTAAACAAGGAGAGCCAAGTTTACATTATTTAGCACTTGTACCATAAAACAGCAGCAGTACCCAGCAGCAGGGAGGTCAAAGCTGGTACACTGGAACAATATCAAGTCCAAATCTTATGAGACAAGCTATATCATAAAGACATTGTATTAGGAAGGCCATATTGTAAGTATGTAGCATCATGAATTGACTGCAAGCATAAATAATGCACCATTTTATTTATTGTACTTTATACCTTAATTGCCTAGTCTCTCACTTTGCTAAATAAAAGATAATAGTATTTTGCTGGCAAATATTAAAATGTGTTACTTACAGAACTACTATGTTAAATCTTGACTTCCACTGTTTAACAAGCAGTGTATAATTTTCTACTTCTTTCAGAACTTTGAACATCAGAAGTCCTCCTGGGCAGGTAAACAATATTTAACCACGGCCCAAGTCATTGAATTCAACTGTCTTTTTCATTTCTCAGCATTAAAAGAATTGCTATAGTGTTTCATCCCTACATATATTAAAAATATGCATTAAAAACTCAGGTATGCGCAATGACTAAGCAGATGGAGCAAGAAAATAACTCAGAATCAGTTTCAAATCTATTAAAGACCAAATGTTGGAAACGTAAATTATCAGGAAAGAATAGACAAAGCAAAAGCTGAAAGTCATTCTAAGTGATCTGGAAATAATCTACTATTATTTTTCTTCTTTATAGGTGTATTTTTAAGATAGCATTTCAAAAGAATGAAAAAGTAAACATTTCTATATAAAAAAGCTGTAACTATGTTTGAAAAAATATATTGAGAAATTTCTAACAACTTATATATAGAACTATGAGAGTCAGCAGTAAATATTAATAAAAATGTTCATATCATCACATACTTAAGGAAGATTAATAACAGATTTTAACATCAGTGTCAGCAAAAAAAATAAGACTAAGAGAAAAGGCTGGAAATACATACACTGAGATTGATTTGCTGATTTGCTAAAGCTATTGCTTGAATTTGCAGTTGGTTTTAATGTGCAGCATGGTACATCTTGGATATGCATTGTTTCTTGTTTTTCATTGGTTAAAATGATTACTATATATATATAATTTTTTTTTTTTTTCAAAAAAAAACAAACAAACACTCATTTTGCTCTAAATTCTGGACTCAAGGAACACACTTCCTTTTTACAGTGAAAAACAAATGCCAAGATGCAAATCACTATAATCTGACACTTTTATCTCTCAAATGTGTAACAGGGGACATCATATAAGGTTATTGGAATTGGTTATATAAGGTTATTGGAACAATTGGAATTTCTTTCAGTAGTACAAGGAAAGAGAATGAAAGTTTCCCTATGGATTTTCTCAATGGATTTTGCTTCTAAGTGTGCTCTTGAAGTGCAAATGGCTTCTAATCGACTACCATCACCACTCTTGAATGCAGAGTTTATTGCCTACCAAATAAGTGGTAAGTATGGAGCCCAAATTTATCAGTGCTCACCCTCTTTCTCCCCAGCTACTGAGTAGAGAGGAATAAAAATTCTGCCCTAGAAGAAAATACAGAGGTGATCTTCTTTTGCAGGACTGTGTCCTCCTGTAGGGACCACCCTTGAAGATGCATTTGGGTTGGAAGCAGACGTACGAGGAAGAGGAGGGAGGGCAGGATGAACAAGGAAACTTAGCTCTCGAGTGCAGACAAAAGCCTTTTCCTTTTATGTTACTCTCTCACAGCTCGAAAGGTACCTTTATAACTGAAAACACTTTAAAATTACTAGCTCTGGTAGGAGTGCTAAGGAAGCAGTATGTTGATATGACACTGTTCAGCTGAAGGACTTTTGTATTAAACAGAGTTGTATCACTTAATTATTCTTCCTTCACAATAAATGTTGCTATGTTTTCTGAGAAAGTTATATGTATCAACAAACGGGCTATATACTGATTTTTTCCCTACTGTTTTCCTTATCTTATTAACTATAATAAAACCTCACAGTTTTAATTAATCCTTTTAATTTAACAACTCCTTGAAAAAAATAATGCACATATCGACTACGAACTGAGAACATCTTACTACCTGTAAGACAAACCCTGACATTATGAATCAAAAAAATTGATTATGTGACTTTCAGAGTATTCAAAACCCAATTCACTCTGGCTCCATGTTATAAATATCCATCTTCCTAAGAAAGACAGCTGTTTTCATTCAAAATTCATTGTCAAATGAGCATATTCCTTTACGTTTGACAGATATTGGAACCATTAATCTATAACTATTTCCTGATAAATACTGTGATAGACGGCCCAGATATACTTTAAAGCCAACTGGGGTTACAGAGGAATAATATACAAATGATGGCATTTTTGTTCTTCTTTTATATGGAACACAGAAAACCAGGTATTATGCAGTGATTTGGGTAGCAATAGGCTAGATGAAAAAGCTGCCGAATTAACAGGAAATGTATTTTTCATTTCCTACTTTTAACATCAAGTTGTAAATANTCTCTAACTTGATTTCTAAAATGGAAACTCCTGAAGACTTTCCATCATTCTCCGTCCAAAGATGAAAGAGTGGAATTATCCACACAGCTCCTTGCAGTAAAATTAGGGAAGGCTCGTGCTCTTTGATGACTGAACTGCTACACATTGCAAGAAGATGTGCACAGTCATTGCTGGCTGCCCCAGCTAAGGAAAGTGGCTATAAAAATTATCAGATTTAGAGGTCAAATTTCCTCTCTGAGTGTGGGAAAAGTGATATACTCAGCCTAATTATTTTAGCTGCCTATTAAATCAAATAACAACGACTGAAAGTGTAGCAGGCATTCAATATAGATTGTGCAAACACATCTAGAGCTGTGTTAAATTAAGGCAGGCAGTGGCACTAGTAGGAAAACTAGTCTGGGGGGGACAAGGTCTTCTCAGGCAGCTCTTAATGTCTGTACACGTGGAAAAAACCTTAGAGTAGCTTCAATGCCCTTGTCCTCTCGGGCTGTTTGTTCCCGTGCTTCCCCGCTGCCTGTGGGAAGCACATCTGTCTCCTGCCGATTTCCATTTTAACCCGGTGTGTGGTGTCTTTCCAGGAAGATGTCACCTGCTGAGAGAGGCTAACTAGAAATAGTTGCAAGCCTTAGAGTGGCCGCTGCCCTTCCAGGGCTCACTCCTGATCCGTGACTTGTAAACAAGCAGCAATGCCAGAATTACGGTCTAGCTGCTTTTTGCCTTCTCATCCTTGCCTGCCATTACTGAGAATACTGTTCAAAGTGACAAAGAATGTAAAAAAAGTACATTGGTATTACCAAGGCAGTCAGGTGATGGAATCCTTTGGGTTTGAATCTTTCAAAAAAGAAAAAAAAGGCAGAAAAATCCCACAGACATATCAGCTCCTCTGCTGCAGGCTACAGAGCTACAGATGCCAAAGCTTTTGTCAGATCCTTTCTTATGAAAGCAGTGTTTACAGAGAATACTTCCAACATTTCCTATATGGAATACCAGTGATAGGAAAACTTCTTTTTTTTTTTTTTTTTTTTTAACTAATGTATGAAAATGGCAATATGTGGATTGGGGATTAAGCTTCTGTTGATCAAGTTTCCTCAATAAAATTTTCACAATAAACAAATCCATTCTACTAGAATTGGATTGGATTTTCAGCAGGAAAGCATGTTTTCCACTCACACTTCTTTCCATCATTAAGAATACAAATGATAGTAGTTAAATTTCCTTCTCAAATGAAAGAGTTTGTGATTTCAGTTCTGACAAAGGCAACACCTGTAAGTAGCCTAGATTTCATTTATCTCTCTTACTGTGCGTGTGATCTGCTATTATGACAGCTGTGCATTATACTGAAAGCATTATTTAGTAATTTTTGAATGATAAACAATTAAGGATCTTAAAAATGTAAAGTACTAGATCCTCTGTGAAGTATTACATTCTCTAAAAAACACTTATTTTAATATAAATTCCGCATTTACATAGTACATACTTCTGCTTCACCTATATGTGCTATGTGTAAAACACCAACACTTTACCAGTATTTAATGGGCAGTAATGCTTGTGACATCAGTTATTCTGTTACAGAAAAATATATGGTAATAAGTCACCAATTATCAACTCACAGTGATGCACAGTCCCACCTACAGAAAACGAGATTGGAAACGACCCCAAGGACTGTCCATCCTTTGTTTAAAGGCAGGATCCATTGTACCTACAAACGTAATTGTTGTGTACTGTCTTGTCCTGTACGTCTCCAGCAACGTCAAGAAGTGTTGGGACGTGCTGCGCCTGTAAGGGGCGTATCGAAGAGCACAGGCACTGTGCCTCCCGAGGCAGGTGATGGGCCATGCTCTTCCTACGCAGAGCGCATTTTGGGGGCCAAAGTTTGGTCCTGGTGGTGATGGCAGCACGTCCCACCCCACGCTCCTTACAGGAATGCACGGTGCTGATTGTAACGGAGGCAAATGGCATCCGCAGAGCAACTGTCATTTCATGTGCTCGTATTCCTTCACTTGCACTGAGTATATCAAAACTCTTTGCCCAGCTCCTGTTAGCACCACCAGCCTCTGAGCACTTCCAAGCAGGACTTTTTCTTTCTGAAAGCTCAAAGCAAGTCTTTTCTCCCTTGCCTTCTGCAGAACAGTTCTCCTGCTGCTGCTGTTTCCATTCCCTAGATTACTGTGGGGTGAGGTGACAAGCAAATGAAAATTTGTCTTGCATAAGAGACAAAGTTAATAGCCATAACAAAGAGCAACATACCCTAAGGGAACACTTTACTGTTTCACTTCTTTACAATCTAAACATTTCCTTCATACTGCACTAGATGGTAGATATTACATCTTAAAATTGCTATGGTTGTGTAAAAGACAGTTAGTGTACATCATGTGGAGGATTCTAAAATGTGAGTTTTTCTGCTTCTGGTACAGCTGAACCCACTAGAACTGTTTCTGATTTTACAAGCAGGATGATTTACTCAACACCACTATGGTAAATGCTACATAAAAACCTGGATAGACCGAGAGTTTTGAGACCAAACATCCATAAATGTCTGAAATTCCATTTATAGCATTTTCATTTTAAAGGACATTTTCTATGACATATAGAATAAATGGCAGCAAATTGTGAAAGCTGTTTTTAAAGCTTTCTACAAGATCATTTTCCAGTTAGAGAATTAATGATGTTATCTCAAACCTGCGTTAATAAAAACATTGGAATATATCACCATGTGTTTTCCTTTATTACTGTTCAGATTTTTGCTTATTTGTACCAAAAAAATACTGTTGCTGTTATTAGCTGTGCTGTCAGCCTAATTGTTTATGGTGAAGACTTACTGAAAAACTGCATTCTAATCATTTCATTCCACTTTGCTTAGTGTTTGTCCTGTATGAAATCCTTGCCTCATGTCGAAGCATTATGCATCTGGCTATTCGTGTGTGTGAACTAAGTACATCCTGCTGCTTTTTGAGCTCTTTTTTACAGTAAACTTTTTATTATCAGTGAGTACAGTCGCATACTTTATTTTTTTAGGGTCACAGAATGCATGCTCAAATGCTACAGTAAATTAAAAGCCTCATACGGATTTAAGGCACAAAAGGTTGTAAAAGTGTTCACTTGACTCAAAAGAACTCCTTCAATGAATCAGTCACAATTCATCAAAACCTCAGACAACCTCAGTATTTTTGATCAAATACAAAAAAAGAAAAAAAAAACACCTCTTCTTTTTAAATAATATTTTTAAGGAAATCAGAATATTTTACCTGACTGAATAATTGCTATTCAATAGACATAACTGAATAACTTACACTGGGGTTTGTATGTTAATTTTAGTTTGTGCAAATTTTGCCTAAGTAAACAGCAATATACTACACCATTACTGGTTAAAATATTGCACATAAAATTCTTCTTTGCATTTCCCAGTTAAAAAATACCCTTGCTTTCCTCTGCTCTGAAGCTGCTGAAACTGTATTGCCTCCTCTTTATTAGGAAGAAGCACTCAGTTTGAAACAAGCACTTCCAATTTTCAGGTAGTGTAAACAGGTAAGTCTGGATCCTGATTAAAACTATAGGGATTTTTCTGTTCTCTATAGGGATAGTAGTTGCTATAGCAAAGAGATCTGCTGGAACTGCCATCTCGAGGAGGCAGAGAAGAAGGAGTGAGGGTGATTTATAAACCTTTCTATGGATTATTCCAACTATTTTGTGTTTATTGACTTCGTGTATTCTCTAAACTTATTTTTTTTTTGGTAAATTTTTGAGTATATTATGATTGTCTCTTGGCTATTCCATCATTTAAAAAAATCTCAATCTACTATTAACTATATTTTCTCAGTTCATGACAGCCACAGTGTCAAAGATGCTGTGGAAAGATGGGGAAGACCTCCTAAAATGAACGTTATGCTATCAGAGATTTTTTAGGCATTTGTGGAGTGTATTTGGATCTTGGGCAAGAAGGCCGCATTTTTTTAAATTGTAATTCTTTCATTTTATTGCTCTTCAGAAGTCTGATATCAAAAATGAAGACTACTGTATATTCACAATGTAAGTAGATTTACATCAAATTGTGTGTCTGATAGAAGAAACTAATTTACATTAAACATTGATTTACGCTGGGAAAAAAAAAAAAGTTATTGCCAGCTCTGAGACCTATTTGTATCACTCAGAAATCCTTAGGATGGATTATTGACAGTGGTGCTGGATGTGTGTCAGGATTCTAATTGAAAAGTAAATTAACTTAAACCGTGTGGTTACAGCCCCACTAATGAAAATAATTTGAAATACATGTAAAATGAAAGTTATTTTTCTTTGTTTGCCTTAATTTTATTCCCTGCACATTTCAGGGTCTTGTTCAGAGTTGATTCCTGCTTACTACCTCTGTCTACTTTTGAGTCCTGCCCTTTTCTGAAGATGGGAACTTTTCAATGCCACCTGGGCCACCCCTATCTACTGCAGACCTCTTCAGCGAAAACAAGTCTTCCCTGGCACCATTCAAATAGCTCTCAGCCATTCATCTAACATACCTAGATCTATATTAGGAAATAACGTTTGTGCTAATTGACTGTTTCAGTCTTAATATATGTTTAATTCCTGGCACAAGGAAAGTACTGTGAACTTTTACAGTGCAAACAGAATTGTTGATGTGTAAACCAGAACCTCCCTGTTGTGTCATTTCTCTGTGCTAGGGCAATACATTACGCTGTGTTTTGCAGCCTTCTAAAAATGCCATTCAAATTAAGGGTTTAATTCTCAAACTGTAATTTTATGGAAAGAGACAAATTTAAAATTGTTCTCCCTGAACAAAGAAAGAGAGAGAGTAAACGGGGCATTCAGTTTTATTTTGTGAATTATCTGTGTGAGATAAACACAGTATTTATGCTGTGATGCAGTTGGTTATAAAGTTATAAATATTGCTTTTAATATAAAGCAGTGTCTTTCTTTATATTTCAAAATAAAATAAGTTATATAGGGCAGAAAGAAACACATCACAGCCCCGCTCACCTGGTTGGTATTACACAGCATGACTATAATGAGTTAAATCAAAGGTAAACCTTGAAGAAATAATAATGGTGGCCCCAATCAGGTTCAGCCCTAAGAACACCAAAGATCTTTATGGAAATACTTGGGAAATGAACAATTTCATGAGAAAGCCTAGCCTCTATCAAGGTTTTATTCCTTAAAACTTGAGATCAGAAGAGAAATCAATGCCTAGGTGATGCAGGGAAGGAAGAGGTGGACTGGCAATGTCCAATGGCAGCAGGGACATGTTCATGACAGGCTGATGAGAGTTAAGCACCGTGACAGAAATTTGCCAAAACTTGAAAGGAAAGATGTTAATTTAGGTAATAATGGGTTGTATAAGCTTTAATGTTTTACACTTCTTCTCTGCTTCATGAAGAATGCCAGGGTAAAAGGATTTATAGATGCCTACCGTGATTGAACTGTTTGGATAGAAAGAAATATAGAGAGAAATATGGAAAGAAATCTATACTTCTTTTGTTCCTACATATATCTAAACAGAACATGCACAGAAGGAGGAGTGTGAAACCCAAACTGTGCAATAGGTATTTGCTTCATGGTAACCATGCCTATAACAAGTTTTAATGATGTTAATGTTATTACCATTTATATGGTATTTTTATAGAGTATGTTATATCTTTGTTCTTAACCAAGGGAAAAATCCCCTTTGACTCACAGGGCTGCATTCTATGTAGCCTTCTTTACTGAAAGCACTTCTAATTACACTGAGATTATAAAGTATGGATTATATTATGTATGTGTCAAGCATAAGGAAATCCATTACATAAATTTATTACCTCAGTGAATGATAAAGTATTTCATTTCAATCCAGAGCAGCAAAATAATTTCCATTTCAGTTAATCCACACAAAAGTTTCATAATCTTTAATCTTATCATATGAAACATAAACCAAGAATTTAACTACTGTGTACTGAACAGCACATCAGTCTCTAGATAATCAGCAATTAAGCCAACTTTATCCTTTCCCTCCCTCACTGCAAATGATCTTTAGAATGAAATGCTTCCCTGTAATAATTCCACTGACTGTTAAAAGTGGAATGGATGAAGCCTTATAAGCCTAATTAAGCTTTTAAAGTGCTACTTCACATAATCACTAAAATTATACTAGTGACTGCATGTTATAAGTTTCTGCTCATATATTTTTACATTTTCCTTTCCTTCCTCATTGTGTTTGCAATAATCACAGTGAAAAGGTGGCTTTGAACTATGTTGAATTGGTCTTCCAAATAGTGTTTGTCTGGGAAATGTCAGGCAACGTAATGTGAATCTTACAACTGCCAGAACTGCCTGATGACTCTGGAAGGACCACATCCTGTGACCTCATCCAAAGAGCTCTCTTTCAGCAATAAATCATCAGTTAGGTAAAATACTAGCTTCTATTTTGTCTGTGCGATGCCATAACTTCCTGGCATTTTGTAAACATGTGTGGTGTCTACAGGCCACACACAAAAGCCAAGAGTCAGCATGTTGCTGCAGTGGCAAGATGCCCGTGGCGCTTGGAAGAACTGGGGATGAAAACTTGACCTTTGCTTTTTGTTCTCTATAATCCTGTGGAAGGGCAGAGACATATCTGAATACTGGTGAAGGAAAGAGTAACATATTAAACATAGTGGAAGTCATATAAGAAAATGAATTATAAGGGCAATCCAACCAGCTCTGCACAGCTAGCTCAGAGGATTCATTTGCTTTGCTCAGCTGGAGCTAGCATGGTTAAGCATAAAGATCCTACATGTGGGTCAGGGTCTCCAAGATAACAAGTCATTTAAAAACTTGGAATTTGAGCAACATATGACAGAGATCCACCTGAATCTCTCTCTAGCAGCCAGATGAAGTTTGCTAGTGCTGATATGGAGATGAAGTTAATAATATCAGACAGACTTATGCTTATTCGGTATAATTGGGCAGATTTGCACTCATTCTTAGGATGCTATATGGAACTATGTGAGATAACTCCTTGCAGAGATTGAGTTCTCAGGGCTTATTAGCTGTGGATCCATGCTGTGAGAAAGCACCTAAATTGCTTCTGCATCTCAGCTAGCTGCGGAACCAACCTGTCTACATTTACACAGTGCCCAAAGCATGGAAAAAACTTTTTTTTACTTTCATAACCTGCAAAACTGCCCATCACAAAAGAACAGTTTCTATATAAGGACCTTATATCTAAGTTAGTACTGAAACCATGTTTTTTTTTTTTATATTGCCTCTAATGAAAGTAACTTCCTGTACAATAAGTCTGATATTTTGGTAAGCTTTCACTACCTGGAAGTCTAAAAGAAAATTCTGTTGGAAACAAATGTTGGTTTCTTAACCAACACTGATGATGGACTGATTTCTGTTTCTTACAAACAGATGATGTTTTAAAATTCAGCAGGCAGAGAGGAACCGCATGAAGTTCAGCCATGTGAAGTGCCGAGTCTTGCCCTTGGGGAGGAATAACCCCGTGCACCAGGACAGGTTGGGGGCTGACTCATGGGAAAGCAGCTCTGTGGAGAAGGACCTGGGGGTCCTCATGGACTGCAAGATGACCATGAGCCAGCAGTGTGCTCTTGTGGCCAAGAAGGCAAATGTTATCCTGGATTGCATAAGGAAGAGTGTTGCCAGCAAGTCAAGGCACTCCTCAACCCCGGTGAAGCCACGTCTGGAGTGCTGTGTCCAGTGATGGGCTCCCCAATGTAACAGTTACTTAGTGGCCCAGTGAAGGACCACTAAGAAGATTAAGGGACTGGAGCATCTCTTATATAAGGAAAGGCTGAGAGAACAAGGACTCTTCAGCCTGGAGAAGGGAAGGCTGAGGATCTTATCAGTGTGTTTAAACATCTGAAGGGAGGGTATAGAGAGGATGGGGCCAGACTCTTCTCAGTGGTGGCGAGAGATAGGACGAGAGGCAACAGGCACAAACTGAAAGAGAAGAAAGCCCATCTGAACATGAGGAAAAACTTCTTGACTGTGGGGGCAACTGAGCACTGAAACAGGTTCCCCAGAGGTTATGCAGTCTCCTTCCTTAAATATATTCAGAAGTTGTCTGGATATGGTCATGGGGAACATGCTCCAGGTGACTCTGCTTGAGCAGGGGGTTGAACTAGATGATCTCCATGGGTCTTCCAACCTCAATCATTCTGTGATTCTGTGATTTTTTTTTTCTTTAGAACAGAACTGGCAAGCTCATAAACATCCTTTACCACCTTTCATATTAGTACTTGCCTATGGAGAATTGATACTTCTCAGAAGTTTTGATTTACTTTTCATTAAGAAGCTGGGCTTTGGCAGGCTCCAAAATCTGATGGTACTAGAGCAGCAGAAGGGGTCAGATGGCAGTGTTATGACCAATGAGCTGTCATTCAATAACACACTAACTACACTAAAACAAAGCTTTGCTTTTTGAAATCCTCCAGCCTGACTTCATGCTGAACCAAGACATTGCACTCAGTTCCATGTCAGATGTGAATAAGAACAGAGGAGCCTTCCAGCAGCCACCTTTTTAGCGACATTTGGGTGCATATCATTTGGATGAGTAGCTCAAGATCTGCTCTAAGACATCAGATAGAAGTCACATTTATCCAAGAAGAATATTCTTTTGAATGCACTTGCTAGGTTGTTGCTTTTCTTTCCAGAGAGTCAAAGAAAGGAAGAAACAATCAAAAATCCTCAAAAAGTAATAACATTATGACAGGGTATAATATTGTAATATTTAACCAGTATATTAAAGCTTTCTGAATCATTGAGCCTCAAGGTGCACTAACAGAAAAATACCTTATAGAAAGAAAAATACTGAAGAACATTATCATATTACTAACGGTACCATATTATTTCCTGAAAAAGGCCAGTACGTATGAGAAAGAACCATCAAGAAAATGTATCTGTGATAATGCTGATAATGCTATCATAGGATAATGCAGTAATAGCTATGGCAACTACAATTTTTCACCATCAGATGAAGTAATGATCTGCTCTCATTTTCTGGAAAAAAAAGCTGCAGGATAGGCTTACAATATTGGATGAATCTTCATTTCTTGTTGGGAAAATTGAAAGCTATGACCGGCTTGTGGAAAAGGGTGGTAATAGAACTAAAATCTACCTTTTTACCTGCTGTTCTACATACACAAATTCGAACATTAGCCCTTAGAGGCATTAGCCCTTAGCAGACAAGCTTCAGTGGTGAAGGGAGAGGGGCAGGAGAATTGAAGCTCATCTAAAGCACATCACTAAGAAGGAAACCAAGATCACAGAATGACTTTCCTCCATTTTCATGAACAAAACCCTATTTTTAATTTCTACACACAGTGCTAAGTAGTAATATTCCTGAACCATCCTTCATTTCCATGGTAACATCCCTTGATATTACAAGCAGTTAATTATGTCTTTGCCGTGTGGTACACTGTGTGGTTTATCTACGGAAGTAGATAAACATTTAATGAAAGCATTTTTGAATACATAAACAAAATAGAAACTGCTGTTCTATCTCTCTGGTTCTTCCTCATGTTCCATGAAAACAAAATGCAGTATTAGCACATATCTGCAGAACACTATAGTAATAGAATATTTTTGGTAAAGAAATACGATATCATTATATGACAGAGAAAAAATTTCAAAGATTTTAGTTAAATCTTTTAGTTAAAGTTTTTTTTTTCTAAAAATATATCACATAAAAATGTAACTGTTAATTGGATTTGATATAAATAGACCATAAATTACTAGGGATTCAAAATGGACTTAATCATTGTTTTGATCAATTCTGAACAATTTGAACAAATTTGACCCATGAAAAGCTCAGCCATGAAGTAGTTGTCCCTGAATGTCATAAGGATGCTCCCTCATAATTGAAAGAACCTGAAAAAATCTAGATTGTTTCACTGGAAATAGCAAAGAGAATACTCCATTTTTGCTTGACATCTAATTTATTGTACCAATTATATAATTCAGTGACAAACGGTCACTGGATATGCACTTTTTACAGGCAAGAATAATACTGTGTTCTGTTAAAAACTAACCTGCACATATAATACAGTTCATGCAGAAAAATGTATATTGATTGGATAATCAAATCTGAAAAAAAAAAAATTAAATATCCATCTAAAATCATTTTTTAATAAAAACAACAAGTTTTTTGAGTGTAAAAAGCAGACCTCAGACTAAAAACTGACTTATCAATAGTTTTTAAAAGGTTGGTGAACTCTTGGTTAGAGGAATTAGTCCTGGGGGGCTCCATATGTTTTATCAATAATTTAGATGAATGTTAAATCTATGACTCTAAGGTTTGAAGTTAGAGTGGCAACAGGTAACAGAGCACACTGGAGAATAATCTGAATAATCTGAATTACAGATAAAAGTCAAATGACAACAAGAGAATTCACATATAATTACATGTAAGCAACACATACAGAAACAGAAGGAAACATTTCCTGATTATACCTATAGGATAGAATCCTCTCTTTATAAAGATGTGATTCACAAAATTTTAAAGGTCATAGTGGATTATCACCTCAACCTATCACTTTATGAAAAAAGGAGCAATATGATGCTGCATTAAAAAATGTATAAAAAGAGAAATGTCACATAGAAGTAGAGATGACTTTCCCTTTGCTAAATAACCACTTTCCTGAACTCACTTCTAGCACAGCATTCAGCACGTCTGTTTGATTAAGCCACTTCAAAAAGCATATGAAAACACTGAGGAGGTCAAGGGAAGATCACAAAAATGAGCAGGCCTAAAAACAACCCATACAAAACAAGTCTAAAATAGTGTTCCACCTAGTAAAGACAGCATTGAGAGGTATTTGATTGCTGTATATAGGAAAGATATAGGAGGATTTTTGTCCTTGGTGCCAAGGATGCAGCAAAAGACAAAGCTGGGTAATGAAGTCAGCAAAGTCAACTAGACAGGGAGAAGTAATATCCTTGGGGTTAAGTGTCCCAGTGGGTTGCAAGAAGAGCAAGAGGACTCACCAGGATCTGTGGTCTCCAAAATGAAGTCATTTCCATGGGTGACAGACACCCAGGGAAGAACCCAGCTAGCTGCAATAACAGCCCTTTCTAGCCTTTCACCCGCACCATGAATGATGATAAATGCTGTGGGTTTTGCTTTGGTGCCTGTGTGAACACACAGGTTTGTGTCTTTACAAATAAGGGAGTTCCCCCACCTTCTTTGGCTGATGGGCAGGACAAAGGAATACAGGCAGGGGGGAAGACTGAGCGGAGCCATGAGTGAGCAGGACAAAAGAGCATATGCCGAGAAGGAAATTGCTCCCCCTTCTTTGGTAAGGGGGACAAAGGAGTCCGGTGACCTCGGCCAAGAACAGCTGGAAGGAGGCCGGGAGTTTGGTATAGGCGGCCGGGAAGGCTGTAACTTCTGAGCACCTTGGCCGATGGGGAAAAGGAGAGGGCGTCCCTCGGTCGGGAAATTAGGATAAAAGGGGGCTGCGTCCTCCAGCAATCTGAGAGACCCCACAGGGGTATGCCCGGTGCATTCTCCCTTTATTCGAATAAAGTTCTAGGACCCCTCTGTTTCCTTTTTGGACATTCAATTCTCGACAGCAAGATTTTCCACACAGTGTCCTTCCTTGAAGCATGAGCAGCGCATGGAGCTGGTGGTCGTCCCCAGCAGCGGTTCTGTGATGCTCGAGGGAGTCATTTTCTGGGATACCTCCCGATACGTCCTACTCAAATGACCAGGACTTATCTGACTGACTGATTCCAGGTTCAGAGGAATTCAGCAGAGGTCAGACTGGCAAGAACCCTAGGGGGTTTCTTTCTGTCTTCCCGTGGATTATCTTAAGGCTATCTAATTGGTTTGCTACAAATGCAGGAGCTGTGAAAGCTGGTGGTATCTCAACCTCTCCTGTGCCCTCTTCAATCAACTATCAACTGTCTATCTTGATAGGATTTAAATGCATTAGTCTAACCCAAACTTACAAAATGAATAGCCTATGCTGTTAGGAAGATGTGCCAGGACTTTGTCAAGAAGTACAGGAACCCAGACTAGAAGAAAACAGAGCTGGAAGGTCCTCAGAGGGCTGCCACGTGCCAGGACAAGCTCAGTGCTCACCGGCAGCCCAGGCTGCCATTTATTTTGCCAGAGTAACAACGGGTTCCATGCATCTCTTGGAAGATCCTGGCCCCAAATACTTCTAAGTTATTAAAGATCTTTTGCCTTCCCTACATGGATCCGTTCCTGAAAAACAGACTACTTCAAGTATCTCTAGTCTGCTGGGGAAATATTTGTATTTGTATCTGTATTCCTAATGAACACTTCCAGCTTGTTTTCTTAAACGAAATAAATTACATTTTTTCTTCTAGACATGGTAGTTTCAGCCACCTCCCCTGCCATGATTTCAGTATCTAATAATTTATGCCTTGTGCTTAATTCCAGTCTCATTAGATCTTCTATATATCCTCACAGAAGCAGCGTAATACACTAGAACAAAGTTGTTGGGGTTGGTTTTTGAAGGCCGAGAGTTCAAACTTTCCAATAACATGTGATTTACAGCTTTTGCCAAGCTCATAACTGTGGCTATTAGAATTATATGGACACTCACATAAAGGAAAATGAAAATTCCAGGATAGGATGACTTTGACATTTCATCTTTGACCTGGCAGAGGTAGGTATCATATACTAAGTTTTACCCTCTGAAATATTCAACTTTAAATTATTTTGCTTTGACCATGTTTTTCTATCTACAAACACACCTGAAATTATTTCAGGTTTGCCCTAATTTCTCAATTAAAGTGCTTTGCACAATGATACATACTAAATATAGCAACATTTTTCAACATAGATAAAAATGTTGCATTTATCAAAGCATAGCTAAGTAGATTTACCCCAATCTTGGATTAATGGAAGCTCTTTGCTTACTTTCTCTGATTTGTCTTGGCAATGTATAAATCAAATTATAGATTGGATTCTTTGCTATTCCCATTCCCAATCTATTGGCTCTTTCCTCAATATATTTATCCTAGTCTGACCAAAATATTACAAAGTAGTCAGCCTATAGAAATATATTTTTATGCAGTGAATGGAATCAGCATAGACTGTATAAATGTTACACTTACTGGAAACATAAGAGTTTTATATAACTATCGCTGAATGCATCAAGCATCATTCTGGGACCGATGAAAGGCAAATGAACTCGTAAATTAGCCATGAGCTCTACCATGTCTCTTATAATGTAAAAACAAAGGCTAGCCATCCAAAAATGCCTGTACTTTCTTCTTAGCATAATCAGTGACCAACAGCTTCCTGAGTTTAAAAGTATGACACTACGAAGATAGAGTGGCTTGCAATACCTGTTACAGTCATTGGGCACATTAAGTCAATTTTCTTCGTGACTTTTAAATAATATGCACTGCATTACATAAATATTTAGCTCTAGTATAAACATGGAAAGAGCCTTCACAAAGATTTGCAGGTTAATATAGGCTACTGCACTTACCAAGATGTGTGTTCATCATCTTCGCACAATATTTGCACATGGCTTCCAGGTCGTTTAGTTGTCCTTGTAGAAATGAGATCTGGGCCTCCAATTCCTCCTCCTACAATTAAGAGGTTATTAATATTTAAAAAAAATCCTTTTTATAATATAAGTAAGATTGGCGGGCTAACTATTTTTTTTTAATGCTTCCAGTCTTGGCTTTAAAGATTTTACTGCAAAGAAAATTCAACACTCCTTTTAAAGAATTCCTACAATTTTAAAAGAATTTAAAAAAGGGTAACAATTTGCAAGGTGTAGCCCTATCACTTTCTCCCTGTGCATATTAAATATTTTTAATTACCGTTTGCCTGCATGATTATAAGCTTATCTACCTATGTTTCTCAACCTTATGTTTTTGACTACTTAAATCTCAAAGAGATTGATTTCATATTGCCAGCTCCTGAAAGAAGAGGTACATTCAAAGCCTCTACAAGCATAATTGCATTGCCATCGCTATGAAAGCAATGCCTCTGAAGAAGACCTTTTTGTTGTACATATTAGAAGATTACAAGTGACCACATGAAAGAATCTATTGCATGTTTTGCTGATGCAAGTCAAGCTATAAGATAGGGAAAGGAGACAGTATTTGAGTATTTTACTAAAGAAAAACACACAGTGCAATTCTGAAATCATAGCCAGTAATATTAAAACACTTTATCTCCTGGAAATAAATGCAAAAAATTAACTTCTGGCAATATATATTTACATTTTTCCAGACTTCTTTCTCTTATTCATGGATTAATGGTAAATTGATTTTAAAACATTTTTGATCAGCTGTATCTGCTCAAGCAAATTCCAGAAGTAACCTTTTTAACTACACAAAAGTGTCTCTCCATCTGCCAAGTGAGACTTGGGCTGAGTAAACGATCTCCATGAGCTCCTTGGGAATCTATCACAGGAAGGAGACGCAGCATTCACCAAAGGAGGGTAACTCACAGACAGTGCGAGAGGTTTCCTGCCGAGTGGGGTATCTTGTGAAAGCATGAGTGAATTGGGCTCATTTATGTGGCACCCTCGGGGATGGCATCAATGAGCAGGAGTGCTGCCAGCAGTATGTGCAAATAAGCAAGATGGGTAACTTGGTTTTTGGCACGCGATGGGCCCAGATATGCTGTTTGCATAAGAAGGCACTCCCCACATGGTAAGGATGTGCTTCAGGACATAACTCCAGGCACAGCTGGGACAGTCACCTGCGGTGCTGTGGCACCCTCTGTGCAGATGCTGCCCCTGCAGGAGGTGTTACGTGATGGAGTTGATGTGGCACCAGTTGAGGAGGTACAAGAGCTGAGCAGCTTTTGTTGATCTGAGGTGGCAAACAGGAGATTGAGATCATCTTTGAAGATACTTGTGAGATGAAAAAAGCTTACACTGCACAAAGCCGTAAAGGAAGGCGCAGCTGAGGCAAGACAGAGCAGGAAGGATGATAAAGGGGGAGGAAGAATCCAGGCTGGACAACATGTCAGAGTGTTATCAAGAAAAAGGGATAAGTGATAGCGAGTGATTCCCTTTGGGTATGGGACAGTGACACTCCTCTGGCAGCCAGACCCATTGTCCAGGGAGGATGTTGCTTGCCTTGGGCCTCAGTTTGGGGAATCGCAAAAAGACTGCTTGGGCTCATCTCGCATAGTGACTTCTACTTCTTTCTGCCTATTCATCTGGGTGCTAATGACATGATGAAACAAATCCAATTCACCTCAAAAGTGACTGCATGACTGCTGGGCAAGGGTGAAGGGAATGGGAATCCTACTAGTGTTTCTTCTTGACCACCTAATTGTGGTCAAAGGCAGAAGATTGGGTAGCAGCAGAGGCATCCAGTAGACCAATCCTGACTACATATCTGGTGTGATCAGCTGGGCTTTGACTACTTTAATTGTGCCACACCATCTTATATGGAAGGACAATTTGGAAAGAGAATAGGTTCATCTTACAAAGAGAAGCTTTGTTCTCAATGCTAATTTAGCGGGGACATGTTTAAGCTGTCTCTGTCATAGAACAGGGGCCCAAACCTAGAAATTACACGAGGAAATAGTACACAGGGAGAAATTATTTAAAAGCTGCATTTGGCAGAGCAAGGAGCTTCTTAATGAACTAACATGGAAAAACGGAGTATGTGCATGGGAATGGCAACAGATTCTAAAGGATGAGTATACAGGCATTGCTTGGGCAAGCAAAACTGGGAAGACTAAAGCCCATCAGGAGAGAAGATTAATGAGGGATGTAAAGGGTTACGAGAAAGAAATGTACATCTATGAGTGCAGCAGAAGGAGGTTCAAAGAAAATGTAGGTCTACTGCTGACAAGGGGAGATAATGCAGAAACGTGACATGGAAAAGTCTGCAAAATCCTATACCTTTTCTGCCTAAATCTTAAGCAAAGCCTGCTCCCAGACCTCTGCACGTACAACACAGAAAGCAAAGGCATGGCTAAGAGTGGGAGAGCAATGAATAAGTGAATACATAAAGATGCTGGAAGTAATCACTAAATGGAGTCAGATGAGATGCACTGAGGGGTGCTGAAAGAGCTGCTGATATGATTACAAGACCCCTGCCTATTATCTATAAAAATCATTGCAATTATAACTGTTTCTTGTTGGCTAATTTTATGAAACTCTACGATGGCTGGCTTCATCTTAGTTCTTGGAAAAACTGTGGAACATGTCCTCTTGGAATTCATTTCCAGTTTGGTGAAGGAAGAGGACTTTGTAAAGGAAAAGACCATATGTAAAGAGATCAAGGAAAGTCTGCATGGGTTTACAAAGAGTAAGTCATGCTGACCAATCTCATTGTCTTCTATGATGAAATGATTGGCCATGCAGATGAAGTGAGAGGAGTGGCTCTAACATATTTTGACTTCAATGACTTTTTGACACTATTTCCGAAAACATCATTCATAATAACACAAGGAAGCACGGGCTGAATGAACAAATTGCAGGTGGACTGAAAATTGATCAGATCTCTCAGCTCAAAGGTAGAAAAAAATCCTGTCCCTCAGAAGGTTCAAATTGTCCATTAGGACACTTTTCTTTATTAGGAGAGCAGTGCCACATGTGAAGAGGTTACTCAAAGAAACAATAGAGTCTCCTTCAAAGACACTGATCTGATCCAACGTTTGTGATTATCCTGTTCCAAGCAGCAGGTTGAATGCTTCCAATCAACATTTCTAATACTCATCTATTTACAGTAATAAAAATGCACTAAACTTCTGCTAAAACTTACTAATGAAATATTAAAATTCTTTTTCTGCAGACTACGACTGTTGTAATGCTTTGTAAAGACAAGGCCGGAAATCAGTAAGCTACTGTGAAAAGAAGGATGACATTTTTGAGCATTCTGAAGTCAAAATCTTGCAATAATAAATGAAACAACCAATTTTTTATAGCTAGTATTTTGCAGATGCCCTTGACTCCTGTCCAGACAGTATTCATTCCTCTTTTCTACAAGTGCCAAATTTGTGTTCTGCTGTACTGAGACAGAGAGTTCCCTGGATACCATTCTTATTTTGTCTGTACAGTAGCATTACTGATTTGATCCCTCATGAGCTCAGATTATAGATACTTTGGACAGGATAAATGTAAGTGAAAAGAAAGACATTATGGTTTCTGATTCCTTGAGAAACCAAACGTCTTGTTAATCTGACAGACACAGTGCCAGAAAAGGAGACAGTGATTCCAACTCATTCAGCCATAACTTTTAAAGGTTAACTACATGACTAAAAAAAATAAAAATTAATCACCTAAATAACTAATCAAAATGAAAAGTCAGTGTGATGACTTACTGAACAGTGTGTACTATAAAACATAAAAGCTCAAAATTTTCTAATACTGAGAGCTGCACTGAGAAAGAAAAGCAAATCAAGCAGCAAGCCAAGTAAAGGAATCACTGCATCTGACATGGAAGACCAAGATGCACAAATTGAATGACATAATTTTGCAGTAAAACAGCTTATCAATACTCTCTGAATATTAAGTCCTAGAGTCTTCAAAAGACTTCAAAAAAATGAAAAAAAGGATTATTTGTTGTGTCACATTTCATCAACATTTCACATTTCACTAAAGTAGCCTCATATTTATGTCTCCACTCAAAATAAGGATTTGACTTGACACGTCTCTTAACTATTTTTCTTCTTTTGGTAAGACAAAATTTGACTTACACGTATGTTTCTTATATTCTTACTTCTTTTTATTTGTACCCAGAACTTGGCTTACATTTTTACATCTCCTTTCGTCTTTTGCCATGAAAACTAATTCATTTTTGATTAATGATCTGCTTTTTTTTTTTTTAAATCTATGTAGTTCTGGCATTTTTTCCCTTACTCTTTCTTCTCTTTTATTACCTTTCCTTTCATCTTTCTTCTCTCTTATATAGCAAGCGCTCTGGAAATAACATTTTTTATGCCCTCCCTTCTCTTCCAAACTAAGCAGACTCATAATAATATCCATGATGACTCTGCTGCACCCTGTTTTTCATCAAATTTTACTGCTTTAGGAAAACAGCTGTGACTGGCTGAGAGTGGTCAGCACCTTTAAGAAGAGATTACAGAAAGCTTTACAGTTCTGACATTGCGATCCTGTCCTTTCACAGCTCATCACTTTACAAACTGCTAGAAGGTTTGTAGGTTTTAAGGTCACTGGAGTTAAGCATCCTATATAAGCCCAGGTGTGAAGAAAAATAGGTTTGTCAGAAGCCGTTCTTTCTCAGCGTTGCTTTCATCAGTTTAAACAAGCGTTCTCCCAAATACATGACATGTAGCTTAGCACAGAACTATAAGCCTGAAAACCGTGAATATAAATGCATAAAATCAGGGCTACAGTTTCTCTCTTTCATACTAGCATTTAGTTTTCACTCTTACTGTTAATTTTTTCCTGTCATGTGGAAACTCAAGGAAATGTAAACTTTTTGCTGTCGAAGGCTTACATCAATACACGGCCAAGTGTTTCATTCATGGACATTTAGAATGATAAAATCCCATTCATGTTATACCTGAACAGTCCTGAATTTGAATCGACTTGGCAGCACAACCAAGTGTTAACTGCAGCAGAAAAGTAGCTATCTTCAAAGAGAAGTTATATAAAATTTAAGGTGCTTAGCCAGTAATGCTGCAATTAAAAATGTAATAAAGAAAGTGACTGAACTGTGCAAGAGCAACTGCCTAGTCTTTCTGGAGTCTTGTCTGATGGTGGCCAATGATGGGTAGGTTGAAGTAGAAGGAAATAAGTAAGCAATGATACAAGCATGTAATGGTACTCTCCAAAATACTCTCCCAAGCCCCATGGATTTACAGATCAGAGATTTGTTGAGTTGGAGGTGCCTTCTTTGTACGTAATAGCCCCTGGACTTTTCCTACATGCATTTGCCAGGCCACATTTTCAGCTTCTTCAGTATTCACAGTAGGAGCTTTAAAGAAGCATTCCCTGAGCTCCTGGCAAAGTGGCAAGGCATATTAGAAAATAATTCTGATGAGAGATATTGAAACATTTAGAGGAAAAGAGTGGGAAAATGAAATTGATAGAGCGAAGCCTGAAATTTACTGAGAGTCTCATCAGTACTTAAGTATTTAGTCAGGATATTTTGTACTTTACATGTCAAAGAAGATTCACATCTATGGAACAAAAATGAATATATTGCTTTCTCATTTAATTCTGTGCAAATTTCTCTGGAGTACAAAATGTCAGTTATTATTTCCACTTTGTGAGAATACATTTCAGTCCAGTTTCTGAATTGAACTGAATGCAATTAAACACAGAATTTAATCTCAAAGTCTTGAACCTTCACAGTTGACTGTAGGTTGACACCCACAGAATTTCTTTATGATCACATGACAGCCTACAACATATGCTGACACCTAAATCAGAAACCACTGGTTTTGAACAATTAATTACATACAGTGGAATTTAAAACTGAAAAAATGATAATGAAAATGATAAAAATCTATTTCTTATTTAATTTTATCACTCACTGGCCCTCAACAGTACCAAAAACTCACTCTGCTTGGTGCCATGCAAACAAAAATAAACCAAAAATGTCCTTACCCTAAAGGACTTAAAGAGTGTAAGCCAAGAGATAACAGATGGCTACAAACACACATATGGGGAGGACATGGAAACAATATGGCAATATTAGTCAGGCTTCTAGGCATGGCTTCAGCATGTTAGCAACCAAACTGCTGTCCATGGAAAAGGGAAAATTTGAGGGGAGTTTCAAAGCATCAAAAGACATTTGTTTTGCAGATGTTTAGAGTAAGTTTAGATGCAATCCCAGTTGCTTTTACTTGCTGAGGGTCATGAAGCACATCATAGTGATGGAATATTCACTGCCACTTTCACACTGCGAATTTTTTGTGGTTAGGATTTATTTCAGATATGAGCATATTGCCCCTGAGAGAGCACAAGGACATTCAGATATTGCCTTTGAACTTCAATTTCTACAGAAGTAGAGGTTATTTACTGATTTGCTGTGCTGAACCACTAGCTTATAATATTTCTGTGTCCCTCTCCTAGTTAAGTATCCCCACTGCTACTATACCGCTAACCATAAAAAGCTTACTCATGCTTTGGACTTTTTCCATCTTGACAACAGCCAGCTTTATATTCTTTTGAGTACATTTTTAGTAACATCTAATGTTTTAAATATAGTATTTTGAGGTGAATTTTACAAATACATATTTAATTCCTATAGACTGCATGTGCAGTGATGTTTTTATTTTAACCATTTTACTCCTTCCAGTCTGCTGTATCATCTCAGGATGGCATGCTGAAGGTTAAATAGGAATAGGAAAAAGGATGAGGGGACTGAAAAAGGTATGGAAGCCTATTCCCCTCACCGTACTACTTAGCTCTTTTCTCCCTGCCTTGACCATTACTTTGATTTACTGCTTTCCAAATGGAAATTCTGCTCTTTGGTAGAACTTCATGTTTCAAAATCCATCCAAGTACACAGAAGAAAGCACAAATGAGCTAGTTAGAAAGCAATCCTAGAAGTGTAAGTTCAAAACTCTGTGCTGTCAAATTTGAAACATTTCAGGGCATGATAAATTCCTGACTGCTGAAAGAAGTACATTCAGGAGATTAATTATCTAGTTGGAAACCTGGAACAGAACTGCAACTGCACAGTCTTTAGCGAATAAATAATACATTGAAGATAAGTCAGTGACAGGCCTCTGGAAGAGGGTGGGGAACTGGACTGAGGAAAAAAAAACAAAAAGAAAAACAACAAAAAACAGAGCATGTGAAGAAGGTCAACAAAATATTCCATGCAACTCCTAGGGGCTAACCTAATTCAGGTTATGAACCAACACTACAAGAACATTATCTAGTTCAGAATGCTTTGATGAAAAGCAAGAATCAAAACCGAGAAAGAAACTCTACAATCCATGTAGAAATGTTCAACCATTATGAGACCAAGAAGAATTTGCCAATAAATTAAAATTTCGCATGCTTTCATCTGCAAAGGTGCATATTCTTGAGCACTGGTATGCTCCTGAATTCCTTTGTGTGCTTTCAGTAACAACAGAGAAAGGCAGGGCACCACTGAATATTTTCCCAAGCTACCAACAGATTATTGGTAAATGATTAAATGAATAAACACAAAATTCTGCCTCCTGGAGTGAAGTAACAAAAGCAAGAAACCAAAAGCAAAGCTCTGCAATTCTGACAGACAATGATCCAGGAACTGTTTCTTCCAAAATTCGATTTTTACACACTTCCTACTCTCTTTAATAGTGAACATGTGAAATACTTTGCTGGTGAATTTTTAAAAAAGTATTATCTACCTGCAGTTTTTCTGAAATAGATGAAGAATATATAAACAGAATACACAATATAGTGGCCACATATTTATCTTCTTTCAACAAAAGTGGATCCTTTCACACTGCATTAACCTGGAGCAAAGCAGTCAATAGCTCATATTGGGAAAACATGGTAAATTTTTTTACTTATCATCTTTACAGAAGAATTAGGGACTTTGAGGCAAAAGCATTTCATTTCATTGTGTCTATTTGTAAGTATTCAGCTATATGATTTACAGTCTCCTAAACCAAATTAAAGCTAAAAACATTTGGATACAGTGACATTCAGAAATAAGGGAAGGCTGAGCCTCGGAGGAGCTCCCCATGCCTCTAGCAGACCTACTGCATTTTGAAAAAGCAGAAAAAATAGCCAGAGCAATTTGAAGCCTATTTGCCAGGCTTGTGCAGCTTCGTTTGCTGCTTTTCACCGTGCTGGGAGATGGTGAGTGGCAAATGAGCACCGGCCAAGACACTTTCCCAGCTGGCTCCTGCTGTTGAACGTGCTCCTGAAGCTCTTCAAGGTGAGCCAGGCCGCTGCCACCACCGTGCTGCCTGGGCACGTCCTGCTCTTAAAAACACCAGGTCCTGCCTTGTGGCACCTGTGTTTTAGTAAGAAGATGGAGAAAGACAAACACATGGAACGGAGAAAGCTTTTGTCTTGAGACAAAGGAGGAGACCTTGTGCCGGGGATGGAGCAAAGCTCATGTAATTGACTGTGGGTAGATGGGCACTGAGCAACAGAGAAAATTGGTACTATTGCCTTGGCTGAACATTACTGAAATGGTAGATAAGGTGTGATGTGCTTATGTGATTAGGCTTAATTTTGGTGCCTGAATAAGTATTTTAATATACACAGTTTAACATTCACACAGCATTTTAGAAATACCTAAGCAGTCACTTAGCAAAGCTCATATTCGCTTCAATCTTCCAAACACACCCTTTCCATCTCAAAAACCCAAATAAACCAATAATCTGATTTAGAAAGATGTCTCTCACCCATGTCTGTTTTTGCTAAGAATTCAACGAAGATCTCTGGGATCTTCATAGAAATGGAAAGTAATTTTTGCTGTTAGTGAGTAAGGTGAAGGGACAGAATGGCACTGATGTAGAAGCCTAAATAATACAATCTACGGCTTGCTTCAAAGCTGATGCGTACATGACAGACCAAAGCCCATAAGGAACCCAAAAGGTAGGATTCATCTCACCTAAATTTGTTCTTTAGAAGTTGTCTAGACTGCCAAGAGAAGCGCCAAGAGCTCAAATCACTAGTTTAGATGCTCAAATGTTTTATTTCCCTTGCCCTTGGCATGCCAAAACATTTACTGACTGCTTTCGAGTTAATGATCACACTTTTTGACTCCTAAGTCACTCAGATCCTTTTGAAAACATTGCTGATAGTCTCAGTCATTAATGATTTGATGTTTTATATATTTTCCTAATATTATATCCAATAATTTTGAAAGTTCTTATTGCTTTTTTACAAATTATATAGTTTTAATTTGCTTCTATGCAGAAGTTACAGGTAGGTAAAATTCTGCTGCATTTATCTGGATCTCTTATAGTCACAGAAAGACATCAGTTTACCCATTTTTCAAATCTTTCAAATAGCCCCACAGAACTGTTCTGTATCCATGTTCATTGCTCACAACATGACCCAAAAAGCACTGCAGGGCCACTAGGATTTTTATTCATATTCTTTTCCAAGCAATTAACCTCCTGTTTTCTATCACAGTACAGTTTTTTTTATTTATTTCTTGAAATGAATTACTCCAAGAAAGATAAGAAGCATGAGACTTCAAGGCTGCCACTCATGCATACAGCTGTCTTCTTACTAAATTATATAAAATTTATAAAAAATTCTAATAATAAAAAAAACTGTAAAAGGCAGCTTATTTTTCCTTGTACTGCTCTTCTGAGTACTTCTATCTGAGTAATACCATTTTGTGGGTGTCTGAGGAAGGAAACTGAGAACATCACACGTCCAGAATACCCAGTGGTATTTCTACGAACTCTGTTCACATGACCTGACAGCATCAGAATTTAACATTTTTTTGGTCTACATCTAGAATTAGACTAGTGCTTAAATACTAAATAAATGATAATTTTCAGGTGTCTGAGTTGACTTTTGCCTGTCACATTGGAATAATAAAGACAAATTCCTACACCATTAACTGCAGTTAAACATTAAGGCACTGAAGTTCATTAAACTTAATGAACTCAGGTCAACCATCCTATCTTTAACTTTTGGCCGAGAAATCCAATACCTTGATCAGGCAATTCTTGCATTTTTATTTTGAAATTAATGTGCATTATGAATAAACATGGACTGACATAAATATGTTGTTTAAAACCTCTTAAAGGGATTTTAAAAAAAGAATGGGCAGTTCAGGAAAAAGATATATGTGAATAAAAAAGTCTCCAAGCTGTATAACACGCACAATACATGATCTTTCTCAAAAGAATTTTTGCATGTGTGATTATTTTCTGTGTTCTCTAGTATTTGTATTATTCCTTCGATTTTTTTATGTTATTGTTGTTCAAGTAAAACTGTTGAGCCTGTATGTTTAAAATTAGGCTCCTAAATCATGAGAGCAGATGCCTACTCAGTTGAAAATAATGGCATGCATTCATTTTCTAACTTGTAGAAGTATACAGAGCTAACTTAAAATCAAACTGTATATGTTCATATACATATATCAACTAGATATATTCACAGACAGTAACAGTTGCTTCCACCTGTGTGTGGGGACAACAGGATATATTGTCAAATTTGATTTAATTAACAAGTCTATTTAATCAAAATCAGCATGATGCATGACGCTTATTCTGGATTTTTTTTTTTTTTTGCTAATGAATGAAGATTCTGATTGCTCAAAATGTTTTATGAACATGTCCACATTTGCAAATTGTTCCAGTAAAGAAAACAAAATTCTCCAGCGTTTCTCTAGAAATGTTACATTTGCGGGAAATTTTAAACTAAAAATTTTCAAAATCTACCTTTTAATTTTTATTAACTTGAGACCTTTCTTTTAGAATTCTATCTTATCAAAATATGCAGTTTCCTCAAAACAGAGCAATCAAACCTCTCTTTTTCTTTGCTTTTTGAAAGTTTTAAAAATGTTTATGTTGATTAACCCAACAGTTTCCCCTCTGGCATATGTTTCCCCTCTGGACCAAGAGCCATTTACAGAATTCTCTGCCAGAAACTGAGACTAAGCAACTGTATTTGTCAAAATCAAGATGTAATATGCTTTGCTATTTGCCAAAAAGAGAAATGGGCTGTCCTTAATGCTTGCTAGAGAAGTAAATGAAATGGAATGAGAAATAAAGACACTACAAATGCACCCCATTTTCTAATTTGGCTGAAAAGTACAGGGCACGAAATGAGAGGAAAATTTCTAGGACTTTATGCCGGCACTAAATTATATATTGCCCTGACAGAAGATAAAGGCCCTGTTCAAAAACTAAACCTAATCCAAAATTTACTGCTTTAACAAGACCTCAATATGAGAAATGGAGGCATCCCATGCTTGCTGGCAATGAATCAAGTTAAGTATCAGTTTCGACTATAACTTTTCTAACAGAGATCCAATATTTTGGATAGGCAGAGAGGATGACAATCCTATTCATCCTGTGATAACAACAATAAATGATCCCTTGACTACAATAATCATTTTTTTAAAATCCCATGTAGCAAATCATATTTTTACGTATGCATTCCATTTGTACTGTGTTTGTTAAAGGCATTAATTAAGAGTAAAAAGATGAAGGGGAAATGTAATCAATCTCCTTCATTCACTATGCCAAGAATGGCTGATTTTAAAAATGCCTTTTTATAAAGTGATTGATCTTTGACATGTTCCAGCAAAGGTAATTTCTCCACTTTTTATTAACATTACCTGTATAAATGAAAGACAGAAATGTAAAAAGCATAATCAGTTCAGTTTTATACAAAAACCAAGAGGACTCCCATTATGTTTTAATTTTTTTTTAGTTTTTCTCTCCAGACAAATAAGACTGGAAAAATTAAACATAACTCTTTCAGGCCTTTAGGATTAAGTCTTTGTGGCTTCTTCTTTACATGGAAAACTAGGTATCATGAAATAATCATCATCAGCAGTAGCAACCAAGAAGAGATTTACATAAACCTTTTCCTCTTGGCAGTTAACCTGCTACAAATTCCTGTCTCCCATATAATAAGACAGTCAAAAACTGAACATAAGGAAACAGAATTTGGTAGCGTAAAACCTTTTCTGCCTATTTAATTGTCTTAAGCTACATTATAAAACATATCACATAGTTCAAGGAACACTTCTGAAAGTTTGTGTTGTGCGTGATACAAATCTAGTGAACTTTACCATAAAGATTACTAATTGCTCCAGTGAGTAATTCTTTTTCCAGACTTTTTTGGAAAAAATCACAAATTTAGCAATTACTTTTGCTAAAAAACATGAGACTTTTAAATGGATTCTAAATGAGTGGTGTGGTATCATGGAACATTCTACATCCATTATTAGAGAAAAAAGGAGAAAAATTACTCTTAAACTTTACCAGTGCAAGTAAAAAAAAAAAAAAAATCTAGTCATGCCAAAGTTTATAAATCCAAACTACATTTAGATATTGTTAAACATGTTAAAAAAGCACTGCATCAGTATTTTTAGTTTTCTTTAACTCATGAGAACAACGAAAGAGAAATTAAGCTTTTGTGTTAGCTTTAAATTCCACTCAAAAGCCCAGAAATGCCACCACCCCAAATTAAAGCCTCTTCTTGATTAACATCAAAACATGTCTTTTTTTCTAAGGCACTGCTGAGACAAATGAATAAAGAGTTAAATCTTCACTTTTAATGAACAAAATCTGAATAAAATTGTGCAAAGCTGTGAATTCCCTTCAGGCAGAACATTTTAAATATCAAATTGAAAATATGAAGAGAATATTAATCTAAAGATTCTTCTGTTTAAATACTAAAATGCTAAGATATTCAAATGAAAATTTTCCACCATTTTTAGCTCCGTATTTCTAAGATCTCTGAACACCTGAAGAATAATGTAATACAGAAATATTGCTATTACAATCCCTATTTATTGAAACTCATGAGAAGTTCCACGAACATAAATTCATAAAAATGCAACCACACTGCCTCCACCTCACAAAAAATAAAACCTTTTTTTTGTATATTACGTAGTTAGTTTCTAATCAGAAAAAAGGCAATGGGAAACCTATATATCAAATGAACATGAACTCTTCCTGCACTATGGCGTAAGAGGTTTATCAAATCAGAGCTCCTGAGAGAGATGGGATGAGAATTTTTTTTGTGTGCACTCGCTTAATATAGGAACAGATTTTCTCGGATGAAAACAATCTGCTTAAATAAAAGTTTCTTGTGGCTAGATGGAAGGTCAGCACTGTGAAGGAAATAAAATTGAGACTGCAGACTGCAGATGCTACAGACACTGGGAAACCTCTGATGTATTAGGGAATTTCAGGGACACCAGATGGACATGCTTTGATCTGCTGAGCATTTGTGCTCCCCATTGAACTGCTTATTAACTTCAGGACTACACCAGAAGTCTAACGAAGCAAATAAACTTACAGGAGTTCCTTCCTGCTTACAAGATGCATCAAGCATTTTCACAGTTTGATTTTCAGGAGGATTATGGGATGGAAGCCATAATGGAGATGTTACTCAACAGAAACAGTTGAAATAGCTTAGTTCTGCTTTTGCCATTAATTTGTGCTTAGGGAGACATTTTTAAGTGCAAGTGCTTAATGAATGAGAGAAATGGCTCTAGCAAGCAATGCAGTGTGACATTGAAATAGCTTAGAAAGTTAAAGAACTCACAGATTCTTTTCTGCTCATAGTTTTGCTTTGGGAACGGGAACGGGAGATTGTACTGAAAAAGGAATCCTTTTTTGATGCAGATAGAGGAGGAGATCCTGTAAATTCACGTCCGCCAGACAAGCTCTCTATGCTTGGAGATGAACTGATGTTTTTTGAATTTTGGCCTGTAAAATAAGCAAAAAGTAACAAAAAATTAATCAATGCGTTCCTTTTTCTGTAAACACTTCCTGTCTCAATTAACATTCAGCGAGATACACAGACAGCTCAACACAGAATGAAATTTTGAAGCACATCAGCACGCATTATGAGACTGAAGAACTATTCTGATATACACAAAACTTTATGCAAGAGAAAAAGATGAAATCTTGGCCTCTCTATATATGTATATATACATACACATACTTACATTATATATTTTATATATAGTATATTGATATATATTATATCCATAGACTGAGGAGTTTCTTCTCTATCTCGCAACAAGCAAAAGGACACCTCAAAGGAAACAAAATCCTTTTCATCCATCAACTAGTAAGCTATAAAACTCGTCAAACAAAACAGAGTACAAAAACATCAGATCCAAAAGATGAGTTGGACATTCAGTATCTAGATGACAACTAGATTCATAACAGGAAACAAAAAGAAAAGGTTGGGAAAGAACCTAAACTATCAGCTTCAAATCTTAAAGCCGAACACCTAAAGGAGATTTTGATGAAGCCTAGTCAGTATTTGCTTATTGTCATTTCAAGCATCTTTTCTAAAAGATCTGATGTTGTCCATTATCATCAAGAACATACTGATGCCTGAGCTGTTACAGCATGACTCTATACATAGCCAACCACTCTTTGATAAGGATCACTATTCCCAGTTGAGGCCTAAAAAGAATTTTTAGATATTTAATTCAAAATATGACTTTGATAGCTCCGAAATTAAATGAAATCATCTTTTCTACTCCCCTCACTTTCTTGCCCCAGTGTCATTTTCTAATATAAGTCATTTTCCTTTAGGAGGAAAGGCTGAGAGAGCTGGGCCTGAGAGAGCTGGAGAAGGCTGAGAGGAGACCTGATCAGTGTCTATCAGTACCTCAAGGGAGGCAGTGAGGAGGATGGGGCCGGCCTCTTCTCAGTGGTGGCCACTGATAGGACTAGAGGAAACGGCCACAAACTGAAGCACCAGAAGTTCCACAGGAACTTAAGGAAAAATTTCTTGCCAGTGAGGGTGACAGAGCACTGGCACAGGCTGCCCAGAGAGGTTGTGGAGTCTCCTTCTCTGGGGATCTTCCCAACCCGCTTGGACGCAGTCCTGAGCCACCTGCTCTAGGTGACCCTGCGTGTGCAGGGGGGTTGGACTAGATGAGCTCTAGAGGTCCCTTCCAACCTTAAGCATTCTATGATAAGTGTGGTTTTACATTAGCTAAAACCTATGAATACTTTGGGGACTGAAAATGTTTATAAAATAAATTCATATACTGCTAACGAGAGTATCAGTTATAAATGCTAAATACAAAAAAACCCCCACACTATTTGGTGTTCAGAATAAATTACAATGAAAATATTTTATTATGTATAAATTAAACTAAATGAGCTTTCTTTCCCATCTTAGTTATGAGAAGACATCTCTGTTTTGAAACTAAAAACAAAGAAAAATGTTGGTAAATGAGTAGCAATGTATGTTTTTCACATACTTCTCCACTGCATGGCCTGTGCTTAACCTGCTTCACCTCTGAATAAGCACATTATGTAGTAAGACTTTGAAGATACAGTTAATAAGAAAGACATGAAGTATTTTTGAAGAAAGCATGCACATAAAACACAACAAAACACAATTAAGTGAAACAATGGAAAAAGTTCTCCCAGTTCTAAGGAAAAAAGTCTGACACTTAATACATTGAAAAGGCAGAATATGCCCTTGGTAAATGTTTTTCTCATTATACAGCTAGACTGCAAAAGATAAATCACAATTTAGAGACATGAAATATGCAGCTACTTGCATACACAAAGTATGCAACTACTTGCATCTTCATATATATAATGAAGATTTTGTGGACAGAACAATAATACTGTTCTGAAAGGGAATTTGCTTAAAAAAAAATTAAGAGCTTCAAATAATCTGACTCATATGAACTATAAAATATTATGAAGATGAAAAATAAAAGCAACAAGAGATGTTATGAATACATGCTATGATACAATGAAACAGAAATTATATACAAAAAAACAATGTTGCTGTATGTTTTATGACCAAATGGTAGCTAGGAAGAAAGTCTGGGATGCCAATCAGCAGCATCTGACTGTTTTAACACAAATAAGCAAATCTGAGAAATTTATTAGCATGAAACTTAAAATTTTATGCTGATTCCAACTCTGTGAACACCACTGCGACATTGATTATTCGGGTGAAGGGATTAAGAATTAAACCAGGCAGAAAGAGGAGCACATACGAGGAATTACAGAGGGCGTTGCAAGTCATAAAGCAAACTTGCATTGTAACAGGCTTTTCCAGCTTCCAAAGATATCATCAGTTTTACAACTGGAAATAAGAAGAATACTGAAAGCTATAGCACTCACACAGATTTTGCCTAATGCAACAAGAAGGCTGCCTATAATGTGTACCTCACACCACAGACGTTTAGCGGAGCTGCCACAAGGAGCGTTTGCATAACTGAGGTCACCACAAAGCTTTTGAAGCCTTTTAGGCGAAATGTGTGTGCACCAATTTTGTAGACATTAACAGCATTCATATAATTTTGGAAACACAGTAGCACCAATAGAGACATCTCAGGCTTTTAGGAGGACTTTTGGAGGATGAAACACAAAATGCCAGTCGCATGGTCTCTCTAGCACGTCTCGCTGGTTCAGCATGCTTAGTGTTGATAGTACAGCACGTCCTCCTTACTCAACAGCTCACAGATCATTCAATTGTGTTTAATTTTGGCGTATGTCTCAGGAGAAAGAAACAAAAACGGAAAAGGGTCCACCGTGTACAACTAATGTATAAAATGATACAAGAAACCACATTTAACAACTAGCTGAACATCTCCCATTCTTCTTGAGCAAGCAAGTCAGCAACTTGAGAACACCAAGCAAAACTCATTTTCCTCTGCTCTTTCTATAAATCTTGGATAAATAGCTATACATCATTAAAAGAAGATTTGACTAGCATGTTTTTAATCTAATCTCTGACCATGTAAATATAAACCAGAGGGTCCTAAATTCCATACAGAACAGGCTGAAGAAAGTGCTGATACAAAAACAAAACCAATGGTCCATGGAACACAGAACAAAAAGCTGAGGACTCCTGAGCTAAGTCACCAGCACACAATACCACACAGGATGCCTTAAGGGCACATTATGCACTCAAAAATAGTCCACAGTAACAATTTCTAGCATTTGGTGGGCTAAAAATACATACCCTCTGAGACAACAAGGAGCAGTGTGACTTCCACATGCTGGTGTCCAGCTGCCTCACTACTTGCCTACTGCTAAAGATTGTCGGGGGCTCTGCAAGCCCAGGGCAACAAAGGCTGCTTCAAAACCATCGGCAAAACACCACCAAAGTGGTAGTGGGGAAGGCAGCGGAACTGCTGGCAGGGCCGGGAAATGAGGAGAGTTTAAATTTTATGTGATCCATAATAAGCACCAAGTAAAAGATGTTGACAAGAGGAGTGATGAAGACCAAGGAAAAACAAAAAACAGACAAACAAGCTGTAGGTCTCACTACACTCACATTAAGTTGCAGAGCCCTCCAGAGGACTGACAAAGATGTGCACAAAAACACACAAAATAGCGGCTGACCCCCAATTTGGCATTTCCAGGGGAAAAGAGCAGCTTTCATTGCTGAAGGACAGCGAAGGGCAAGACACCAAAAAGGGCACAAGTCAGACTCGGTCTGTCCCGCAAACCCGTTCAGGTGCGCTGATCTGTTTGAGTTTGCCACAGTCAGGGAGCAGAGTGTCGAAGTTTGCAAAAAGAATGATATGACCATTATAAAACTTTGAAACTTCAGACAAATTACAGTTCCCCCTTTTTTCCTGCACTTACATTGGAACGAACGTGGCAGAGGGGCATTCACATGTTTACTGAGACGGGCTCACGCGTGCGTCGGTGCTTCCACCCGAGGCAGGTTAGCTTCGCTTTAACCAAGAGCCCAAAAGCAGCCGCTCAGGCAAACCAGCTGCCGCTAAAATAGCCGTGGGGAAGCCACGCAACGAAAAGCGACACTGATGCTCAGACTGCCGCACGGGACACAGCGTGAAGTGGAGGACAAGCCACACGGCCAACACAGGTTTTTAAACGCGGACGGATGCCGGCAGACAAGACGGGTAACTGGGGAGCTGCAGCCTTCCTCCTTGGAGCTGGGAGGGAAGAAGCGAAGCTGCTTTTTCGGTTCTCTACCCAACAGTGCCGCTCGGTGGATGGACGATGGCAGTGAGTGGAGATGGAAACCCCCCACGAGGGAGAGCGTCCGCGATGCTCCCCAGCACCCTACCTGGTTGGGCTGGGAGATGCTGTGCAGGGCCGGGCGCCTGAGCATCGCTGCCCGCAACTACATCCCCTGGGAAACAAATCAACACGTTAGAAGGTTTTCCCAGCACGTGGAAATCCCCGAAGCAAAGACCGGCAGCTTCTGCTTTTGCTGCAAGGCGCAGAGTCCGACGCGGAGGATCTTGTGAGAGAGCTGTGTAAGGTTAGGCAAAAACCAACAGCAAGTTTTAGGGATCAGCATATTATATGCCATATCCACAAGGAAAAAAAAAGTGCTTTTTGGAGGTGATTTACATAGGAGTCCGAGCTAAATCAATCCATCAACTAAATCAATCAATCAAAAACATTTTGTTCCTGGTACTTCACCCTGAGAGAGCCATCTGGATTTGGGAGTATCATACTCCACTTATTCTTGGTAACAGTTCATAGTTAGCTAACGGTATGTATATTTATATTTTTAAAAGAGGAAAAAAAATTGTTAATATTTTATGATATTTATTATTACTTATTGCTGCTATCAGTATGGATAACTTTTTCCTTCAGAAAAAGCTTACTTGTTTTCTAGACACACGCTCATAAATAATTCTCAATACTGAGTGCATTTTTTTGAAAGTATTAGGTGACTGAAAATTCTATTTGTGTTACAACAAATACCTCAGAAACATCCACTGATAAAAGCATACGGTAGTCTGGAAATTCCCTAAATAGCTGACCACAGTTTGGCAGAACTTTCAGTTTGAAATTGGTCCTCTAGCATGTCCTTATGATAGAGTGGCATTCAAGTCAAATGAAAGGATGTAGAGTCAACATCACACGGAGGAAGCAAAAGGAGAATTTCTTCTTTTTTCCTAGCAGCACAGCACCAGTGGGCAAGCAAACAATATGCAATTTCTGCGCATCCAAGAATCCTGTGGAATGCAAAGGGCAACAATTTTCCTTTTTTCACAGAGACATCCTCATTACCAGTTTTTGTGGTCCACAATGAGCTCAATTTACAGTCCAGTGAACTCAAAATTTGAATTTAACCTTTGTGCCAGTGAATTCTTTCACTGTGTAGGATCGAGAGACTATTTTAATCCCTTTTCTACTTGCAGCCTACCTTGCATAACTAATCAGTAATGATACCCAATCTCCTTCTGTGCCAAAGACTGAATAGGATTATACATATATTATATTATACATTTTTTTGGAGAAGCTGATTTCCTATTAGATATCCAGATACTTGCCTGAACTATGACTTGTAATGGTAAAAACTGATCTGGAATTATAGCCTTGCAATTATGGTTTTTTTTTTTTTTTTTTTTTAACATTAGTCTGCTGCTTTCTGTTTACATTATCTATATCACATATGTTTTTCTAATAAAAATTCATCAAGTAGAAAAGCACAAGTGAGAAATCATTATTATTGATTAGATAAGAAAAAACATCCCTCATTTTGCACACAGCAAAAAGCTGTCCCGTAAGGTAGAAGCATCAGTGTGACATCTGCCACTGCTACTGGTTTGGGAACTGAGTGGTAACTGCGTCCAAGAAAAGCTGCAGAACTGGGGATGGGATTACTTTGCTAGTCCTGCAAGACATTTTGTTTCCAGTGACTTCCTCACACTTAAGGCAAAGAAGATTAAGGCAGGCAATTTCATCTCTTTGAACTTAGCTACCCTCTACAAGTTAAATTAAATTATCGACACTACTTGAGCATTCAAATGCTGAAAGGGCAAAGATAATCTGAGAAAAATGGCTAAACTCTTTTACTGATTTGATGCCTCTCATATTTAAAGCACTTTGGTCTCTTACGTTGCCCACCTGAGCACGTGTGAGTATTAGTTCTACTGGAAGCAGAAATGTCTATGGATTTAAACCCCAAATCCTTGCTTCTGCCCATCCCAGCTGAAGAAAAAAGCTTCAGGAGGATAAGCAGAATGATGAAGGGAAACATAAAACAAGTAGTAAGAGTTAGTCCATAACTTCACAGCTTTGTTGTTACAAGCCACACAAAGTAAATTTTAGGTACTCAAAAACTAGAGAAAAATCCAGAGATCCAAAAAAGCCAGTATGCCAAGTGGAAAAGCACTAAAAAAGTTCAGCACAGAGCGAGCTGAGTGAGCGGGTCTCAGGATTTGGCTATGCGCTAAATCTCCGTGGCCCAAAGCGCTTCGCTCGGGGCTCCAGGGAAGTGCTTCCATTCTCTGGAGAGCCACAGCCCATAGCACCTTCCGCAGGTGGTGATGCTCTCTTTTCTCAAATAAGTTAAAAGACTTAAAATTAAGCCTTGACAGAGATGATGATGTAGACAAATACCTCTGAATTATGCTTCAAAGGGCTCTTTTTAGCCTGCTTCCACTACCGTGCCACTGCAAATAAGGAATTTCTTTTTGTAAGCTATTCCTGTATTTAAACTTCAGGGAAAAGTCACAGGAGAGATTCAAAGAGACTTTATACTTCCACTGCCATTTGGACTTCTCTTTAAAAATCTAAACTGCAGCACTGCAAGTGTAGCTAGCAGCCGTCATTCAGAATTACTAGCCAGCTACTGGCTATATACAGATAACTGTTTAAATTTGAAACAACAAACATGGCACTAATATGTAAAACGAAACTAATTTTCATCTCATTTGATTAAAAGGTAAATTTGCACATTGTTGCCTTTAAATTACTTCTTCAAGTGTTGCTCCAAATACGGATAGATAGCATTGACTGAGCGGAAGCTACAGGTACTGACGTGTTACAGCAGGTTTTATTCTTACATCATTAATTTGCATATTTTTTATAATTTTCCTAAATCTCAGTATTCCTGTTTGCACAGAAATATGTGCACAGATTGTGCATGACAATGACTGCATTATAACAACAAATCTTTATCTTAACTTGTATACAGAAAATATGGCAAAAGCAGAAATAAGGTGTGTTTCCGTATATGGTAGCTAAAGTGTTGCAAGAGCCATCCTAGATCAAGATTAGACATTACACTTGAGTCCATCTATAAAAGTTGCTTCAAATTTTACTGTCTTTTCACCTGAAAGAAGGAAAAGAGTACTATCATCTGAGGACTATTCTTCTACCCAAAAGGTTAAAAAAAAAAATGTATTTTCAGTTTCATGTTTGGCCAGCACTGAGGCCTGGCTGGAAGCAATTTCTATTCTAGGATTGAGAGAGACGTCTCTTATCTGGATTTTGTCAAGCAACTGTAGAGACTCTTAATAATAGTAAAGATTCAATACTACGCAGTGGCTCAGCAGAGCAAGCACCAGCCTTCAAACTGATGTGGTATCACTCCAAATACATCTGGCAAGGAATATATCGCCACAGGGTGAAAAGCAGAACTAGACCTTGGGCCTAGCAGAGAATAGGAAACAACTACTGAATTTGAGCTTGTGATCTTTGTTGATTCTGTCCACACAAAACATAAAAAAAAGCCTGGAGAAAGAAAGTGTTATTCGTTAAACAGAGAAAGTACCAAAGACCATCACAAATTATTAAAAGACAATTATATATTACTGCTCAAATAACGTCTCAAGTAAGTCCCTAACACTCTAAAAGGAAATAAGATTTTGTTTATCATAAATAACTCAGCATTGGACTTAACTTTCTTCACTTGCACTCATCTAATGTTGGGATAATATAATATATGGGATATGTGCCAAGAACTTGTAAAAAAACTAAATGAAGTTAGACTTGCAGCTTAAAAAGCATTGTATTTAAGAGACTGAAAAATTCATGTATATAGAGATAGCTAATGTCCATGAAAATGATGTTTGCTGACATAATTTCTTGTTAATATAGGTTCAAAACCTTCTGTGTTTGTACATTCCTGACAGTAACATCTAATTCTGTATTACACTGCAAATGTGCTGGAGTATATACATACTATTTACTAGAACTTTTTTTTGTCCCCGAGTCCTTCAAACATGCATCCTTTTACAGAGCAACAACAAAAAAGGCCTTTCCTCAGTCCTTCGCGCGTACGACGAAGCTTTTTTATGTCGTGCAAACGCCCTCGGCTCGGCCTTTACCTTTGCCCAGCTGGACTGGCATGCTCTCGGATTTCATCAGCCTCTGCTGGTGGTGGTGGTGGTGGTGGTGGTGGTGGTGCTGGGGGGCTTCCCCTGTGCCTCGCACGGGCATCGCCGTGCCAGGGAAGCTGCCGCCGCTGCCGCCGGGGCCCGCAGCGCTCCCCGACGCCATCGCCGGAGCAATGAGCTTGCGGCCAAAGTTTAGCAAGCTGTTGGAGACTTTATTAATGTTCAGCGGGGCAGCCTTAGCGCTGGCGCTGAAAAAGAAAAGAAAAAGTAAAAAACAAAAGAAAAAAAAAGAGAGAAATTATCACACCCTTGATGGAGTACCAACACATTTTTTCTTTTTCCAAAAACTGGGGGAAAAAAGCATTATAACGCAGTAGATAAATATTTCTGGACATTTCTTCCTGAAAAAAAAAAAAAAAGGCAGACTAAACCCAAACAAAGCCTGTTTGTATCAATTTTCTTGTTTACCTTTTCAAATAAGATAAAATGGAGATGTGATTAAAAAAAACAGTGAATGCTTTGACTTTTAGTACTTATTAAAAGGACTGCTTTATTACTTACCTCCCTTGAGGTTCCCTTGAATGTAAATATAAACATAACTCAAACCCAAGCAATTCTTTCATTTCATTCATGTTTTGAGGCTGATCAAACTTTGCTCTTATTTCACCTTTTGCCCAGTCTCAACAGTTCAGGCTAAGCACTTACAGCAGGGAGCCTAGACATCAAAAGTGATTTGGGCTGAATAATTGCTTCAGGATAGAATCCATCCCCTGGATCATGATCCTTAACACAGTTTCTCTTTATTTTTAACTACAGTGGCTATTTAATTCACTTCAGTTATACGCAACATTAAGAATGAAGAAATTGTCAGACCATTTAATCTGCTTAAAATAAGGAGGCAAAAATTCCAGCTCCCAGTAGAAGGGTTCACATAATACAAAGACCAGCAAAGTCATTTCTATTTGTTCATGCAATATATTGCTGTTTTATACAGTTAACAATTGAAAAACCTTTCACAGAAATGTATCACAGTCACAGAGACCATTCTACACCTGAGGCTTTATTTTAATGATCTATTCTTCAGTGATATATATCTGTGTTAAAAAAAAAAAAAAAAGACTGAAGAAATATATTTAGTGAAAAACAAGACAATTGTGCTGGAGCAAACATTCTTCCCTTGCTTTGTGGAAGTTTATTCAAATATAAATTACAAATGAAGTAATACGGCTGATGTGCCACTTGTGCAGGCGATCCAAGAAATAAATTTGGCTTTGCCTTTCATATTGTTTTCCTATTTATCTCCAGAACATACATTTTTTTGAATATACAGTAAACACACACACACATATATTTCAAAAATTAACAGCACCTAAGTTGTTCAGGCCCAGAAGAGGCAATGTTAAAAGGAGAGAAGCACAAGCAGGTAGGTGAGTTTGCACTCTCACTAAGCCATTTGGGGCCTTTCTTTTCCATATCAGAGATGAAGAAAGAGAGCACGTAGGGAAGGAACAACAGTGTGGAGACTGAAAGCATTAAAGCTTGTCTCCTGTTAACCTCTACCCCTTCCCATTGCTGCAGCTTCCAACTTATGGGGGCTGGAAAGAAAGAACTGCTGAATATTGACCATAGAACATTTTCCTGTCTCCGACATTTTATTGACGATCGCTGATATTATAAAATGCCTCTCTATAGCCAACCCAGAATGACTGACAAAGTAGCTATGGAAGGAATATCTTCAGAACTATAAAGCACTTGCAGGAGTCCCAAATGGCCTCAAAGAGCAAATTCAACAGCCCTAACGATTTCACGGAAGAGCACATGCTACAATGGTTATTATTGTAAAATTTTGCTCTGCAACTACGTAGCAAACTTTGTTGTTAATCAGTTCCCCAAAGTATTGCAGAGCCACTTGAGGAAAAGAAGGGAATGTTAGTCTTCCCTTACACATAGGTGGCATTAGAAGAGTCAGCATATGGCTTTTTTTTTTTTTTTAATGTCTTCTCCATCCCAGGCAGGAAAGAGGTTATAGCTTTGACGGTGAAAGACAGATAGCAAGAGTTTCTACTAAATCTATTAGCAGTAATGCTTTTAGGGGACACAACAGAAAATAAACGTTCTGAGCTTCAAAATTTGAATGTGAGCATAGTTCATCTGGCAAGGTGTTTTCCTCAATCCTTTGAAGCTAATCAGCTAGGATGAGGTGCTAAATTCACCTTAGAAGGAGGATAATGGGTTACACATCATGTTCTGGGTTTGTGTTGCCCCCATGGCTGGAGTCTTTGACAGTCAATAAAAAGAAGTACAAAACAAGGTATTTACTGTGGCAGACTATCAAAGCCAACAACAAAGCTCCTGGATGCTTTGGGTCAACAGCATCATTGGAAACACGATGGCCTACAGATACCTGAACTACATAGAATAAAATGTTGACTACATGGAAACTTTAAGGAATGGAAGCCCTAGGTCAAAATTTAGGTATGTATGTATATGTATGCATACCAGATGCTTTTTATTTTTTGTATGTTTGCTTAATAAAAAGTATTACTTTGCCTTCTACATGGTTGTATTTGTTGCTTTAAAATATATAAAGTCTCTCAAGATGTTTATTTATTTGTATTTTTGGTATTATGGTTGAAAAGAGACTTTCTGAGATACTTTACAGAAAAATGAACACCAAAAATATTTTCTAGGCTATATGTCCACAATATGGATTTAATAAGACTTTCAAGAATAACATACAATACTGTACTAAAATTGAGAACTAAGATGTGATTTGGCCCTACTATGAAGTGATGTTTATAATGATCAGTTCAGAATGTAGGCACATACCTAAAAAATAAATAATGAGGCTACCTAAATTTCTTGTCAAGAAAAAAAGGTCTTTAATTTATTCTGTGATTCATTCTAAATTGCTGCTTCAGGGTGCTAGATCTCTGGAAAAAGTATGTCAAAATGAAACTGAAGTTTCATTTGAAGAACACTGTATATATTTCTCTGAAGAACAATGTATCTATTTCTCACCATTTCAATGTCTGATATTAATGCAAAGCATGATTAGAGCCATTAAACATGGATCAATGTCTATATTTTAGCCATCTAAGTACCAGACATGCACAACAATTACAAGAAAAATGCTGATTGATTTTGTTGTAGAGTTATCAGCAGATGCATTTAAAAGTAAGGCATCTATTTAAAAATATGAATATCAAGGAGATGTGAATTCCATCTATGAAGCAAACAATTTTGTTTCATCACAATAAGCATCATTGACCTTGACTATGAATGGTGTATTTTTAAACTAGCTGTAAGAAGATGATTCAATCTCTGCAGTTTTCTGCTAAGATGAAAATGTTTTGTTTTAAGCAAGGCTTTTTCAAAGGCGTTTTCTCTTCAGTAGCCGTTATGAGAGACAAATTTATGAACATGACAGACTAAAAACTTTTATAAAAGTGATACAATAAGCAGCATATATTAAGAGATTTGTGAAGATATTCTAAATGCATTATGGAGTCTGTGAAATTAAAGATGAAAAAAACTTTGGAGGTTACCTAATCCACCTCACTGCTCACTGCAGAAGCATTTCCTAATGTTATATTTTCCTGTTCTCTGTTTTGTACAATCTTAACCAGCTTCACAACATTTGACCTACTCTAAATGTTCCTGGGTTGAGATTTTTCCTAGTTATTCCACAATCTGAATATTCTATAGAATAACTTCCCTTTCTCTCTAGTGAGTATCCTGCATATTTGTGGGTGGTGAACTTACCTTCTTGCTTAGATCTGGTGGCCAACTTTTCCCTTAGAATTTAAGTTTCCAGCACGTGTGATTCTTTTTTATGCTTCATGTGTTTTTGCGCTTTTAAAATCCTTCCATCGTTCTTATAACTTTTTCAAATAAATTATTCTTCATTTTTAAAAAGCTTTTGGGATCAGTTTTCTTATGATTTTGAATAAAAATTTAAAAAAATTATGATTTTAAATGAATGCAATAGAATTCATTGTTTTTTGCCGCCACCCTCCCAACTTTGAAGACTGATTTTCCTAAGAAAAAAGAAGCTTTTACAGTCACTGTTTTAAACATTTATTTCTGCTCCTTATTCTATTTTTAGAGGCTTCTTAATTGATTCAATTTTAGTTTTAACCGATTTTAAATACAGCTGATTTGAACTGTATTTGACAGAGGCACAGGAATCTCAAAGTTAGAGAGTTCCTGCAATCAGTGCACACAAGGTATGACTGGGTGGTCCAGGACAAGCGGTCCTGGGCACCAGCTGTTGACTGTTACTGCAGCAGCTGGAGCAAGGTGGTGTGTTGTGTCGTATCATGTCGTGTTGTACTCACCTGCAGCCAGGAAGAAACAGTCGCCAGCAAACAACACTGGCGCCGTGGCCATCCCAGCAGTGCTCAGGCACCTCCAGACCAGCTACTAACAGCTTAAATTAACTTGACAAGGAGTTTAAACAGTATTGGCACCAGTTAATTCTAAAAGAAGGGATGAATGTTGCAAAAAGGCTTAGTAAAAATTAGTGCAAGCCAGATTTATATTTCTTTTATTTTACTTACAAAACTTCTGGTGAACCGATACTGCAGATGGAAATCAGAGGTAGTATGAGAAGTAACTTTGTTACAGAACCCACAATGGCTCCATTTTATCCGCTGCTTTTACCATATTCATTGCTGTGTACAAATAAACTAAGCCTTAAAAGAAGAACATCACAAGCTGAATATAGTGCTACCTCTGCAGCCTTCATTCATCATGTAATAATAGGGAAAGAATTAAAATAAATTTCGACCAACAAACATTTGTGTTTTTAATGCCAGTTATATAATTCTTGTTTGCAGTAAAAGGCATTTACTGAATATCATGTTTAAGCTAAGTCTTAGTTCAAAAAAAACGTATTCAGAAATAGCTTACCGGGTTTTATTCATCAAGTCTGCTCCACGTGCTTTGTAATAGTCTAAATTCTGTTGGAACTGGTGTGTCACTGGTCTTGGATTTTTCTAAATGAAGAGTTGCAATTAAGAAAAAAAAAATTAGGCATATATATGTACACACATACACATATACCTTGCTGGAGCTTTCTGAAGCAACTTAGACCAGACAGAAGAATTTTTATTACTGAAGATAAAGAATTTAAAGAATAAATTTTATTTTCCCAAGACTGTGGTTTTTAAAGACAGTAATATAGCTATACAAGTGAAGTCTTCAAATAATACCAAATAATACTACTCCATGCTTACAGAAATTAGTTAGTGTTCCTCCATATCGAGATTAGACTGTAGAATGCAATGATGATGCTTCTAATTAGATTTATAATTCATGGGAAAGTTCAGATCCAGATCTAGTTTTGTTTTTCCTTTAACTCAGACACAGATTTTTATCACCTTCAAAGTGTTTTTAAAGGAAACGTTAATAATATGGACAAACTTACTAGCTTTAGCTTACAGTTTAAAATGAACGCAGGTTTAAGTCTTGGTTAAGCAGAGAGTAACTTATTTAGCCAGACAACCTAAACATAACCACTAGATGGCACACGGAACCTGCCTTCTGTCTAAATTTCACCCTGCTAAAACCAGAGGCCCAGAACACACAACTCCTCTCATGTAACATAATAATTAATACTGAAACCTAAAACTGTTTATTAATCTTCACCTTTGCCACGGAGAAACTATTTCATTTAAGCACACTGCCTGCAGCAGTACTGAAATCATCTTTTTTGGATCTGAAATTCCATCAAAGATTGATTACATGTATAGCGTAGTAATGTTTAAAGATACTTGATTTCATTTATGAATCATGAAGGACATTATTGGCAAATAGAAAATTTTAGGAAAATATTTTTAAAGTAAAAAAAAAAAAAAAAAGGCAAATGGATTGAACCAAAGTAATAAAGAGCTACAAAGAGGCACATATATATGAATGCATATACATAACGGTTTAAAATAATCCATTTCTAGTTTGAGAAAAAGGAAAATGATAAATACTCCTCATCTTTTCTGTGTAATAATCACGGTGTTGTATAAAACATCTCTAAATGCTTTTCAAGTATTTGCTTAAAGGCTTATTAGCTTATACGCCTCATGCTCTGATATGCTTTCTTCGGCCCTGTTGAAAGTACAGTTTGAATGAACTACACAATAACCTTTCTGAAATGGTTGTTCACAGATGAAAGATATTCTGGTTTTGATGTGTTCATTCTTCAGGTCTTTTTTGCTTTCACGTATTCTATCCTTTCCCTCCTAATTGCAAGATGGACTCAGGCATCCACACTTTATCCTCAGATTTTTGAGGAATTGCTGTAAACCCTCTTTCCTTGCTAAACTTTCTGATTTTTTGGAGCCTGAGGTAGAATTTGCACTTTAATGACCAAAATATGGCATATGCACAAAAGGAGAGAGGAAGATTTGAAGAGATGGCAGATAACCAAAGGCCAAGGATGGTCTCTGGGGTCAAACTTAAGCTGGGAATTTCCAGATCTTTCATGCTGTCAGACTTAACCTGGTATGAAATGCCTCATTTCCTTTCTTTGGAAAGACATTAAACATATTTTAAAGATATCCTGTTTGTAATGTTCCTGAAAAAAAAAAAAAAAANAAGAAAAAACAACTAAAAGCTATTAGACAAGCATTAAAAAAATTCTCATCTGTTCTGCCACCCACATAGTAATGGCCGCTGTACATTTTTCTTCTCTTGTTATAAAAACAGTATTTGCATAACTCTACCCATTCAGATGGCTTATAAGTCAGTCCTCATCAACTGACAGCAATAACAATGAATCAGCTTTAGTTACTATTGCTCCAGTTTGGTAATTCCATGCATTTCTATGATAATCAAATGCAAACTGACGTGAGGAGGATAACCGATGGTTCTGCGGCTACTATTCAAGTAATTGAACAGTGCGACTCTTCTTTCATGAACTGAATAACTTTCTGCGTATGTGACTCGATGACCATTTCAACAAGGCACCAGAACAAGCGAAGGTTAGAACAGCTGCTGCTTTTAATTCACAGAGCAGCCCTTGAAAAAAACCCTTAAACAGTTGCTAGCTCAGCTTCACAAACAGCTTCCAATAATTCAGTATATATTTTAATCTTAGAAAAAACAATGGAATTTCTTTTCCACCAACCAGCAAACCAACAGTATGATTACACTTTGCTTCTGAAAAAAAAAATAAAAGAGGAAAAGATCTTCTGGAACAGTCTTTTGAAACGTATTTATGCAGAAATGACAAGCAATTCAGGACTCAAAAAGCTGATCTACTATCTAAGCACTTAAAGTCATTAATAGGAATAATGATCTAACTTGAACGTATGAATGAGGCTCAAGCATTACTTTCACAGGGGCCTATTTAAATTCCTATGAGGTTTAAAGGTATCAAAGGAAGCAGCAGTTTAAAGTACTATTATATGCAGTGAAAAAAAAAACCTCAAAAAAAAAAAATGTTGAAAAAACAACATCAGAACTGCAAGACAGTAAATACCAATGGTTATGGCTGGAAATTCTCTAGTAACCCTACAAAGATATCCTTTCAGAAAATTCTATTAAAGAAAATGGCTATATATTTTAGGTGGCAAGTATCTACAAAGTAGTAACAATGAAATATCAAATATTCCTGAAAGCTGCACTTCAGAAGGCAAAAAATACAGTTTGTTTACATCATTATGATAAAATGCCCTTTGTCTTTTATACTGCTTTTAACCCTTTCAATAAGTTGCATATAAGAAGCATAAAGGAAAACTTACACAGTTGCAATGTCTCTGCCCTATCAACTTTGAACTAATTCCTCTCCCTAAGCACCCACTTTCAGCTCTCCCTTGTATTAAATGTTCTAAGCATTAGGAGAGAAGATTAAACACGTCTGGTTTAAAGCAAAAACATAGCTGTGTTGTTTAAAATATTCACGGTAGTCATACTTCTTTTCTACACAGTGTGATTTAGATTCTATTTATGTTTTAATTCCTTAGGCTAGCAAAGTTTTCCCTATTTTGTTCAATTTATCCAAGTATTTTGACTAGTACCTCAGACAAAAATCTTTTCTTTTAAAAGGAAAATGTTGTTGCTCATGACCATGAAATCAGCTCTTCAAATTAGTAGCTTGTTGAGTATCCCTACTAAATTGCATCAGGGCATTAAACAGATTAATACATATATATATATTTTTTTGCTTCTAAAAAAACAGGACGCAGAAACTGGATGGAAAAGCTGTCCCTGCCTATATTATACATCCCTCTTCCTCACACCCATTTTGTACTAACAAGTCTGCTGTTTTACAGTTATGTCTCTATTCCAGTAGCTCTACCTAGTGTGAGCTTAGTTTCAACTGTCTGAAAACTCCAAACTGGTACTTTTGAAAGGACGACCTACTAAAGACACCCATAGAGGCACTTGTAGAAACAGGTGGGATTTGGGACTTTTGTTTCTGCACACCAGCTGCAGCCCACGTAGCAGAGATGGCTTGAAATGCTTCAGGTTTCTCCTAGGTACTCCGGCTTCTGAGCCCCCCTCGCCTTGAATAAAAAATCCCTCCTTCCGCATTTTAAAAAAGAGAAACCTGCTAAGTCCCCTCATCTATAGGTACATTGTGTAGCTGGAGGAAAAAAAAATCCATGCCTCTGCCTGCAAGTGTCTTTTAACCCTGCCATCCCTCTCAGTTCTCGGTCATGACCAGATTTCCTTGCTCTATTTCCCATGCTGGGAATTCCCAGGTACCTTCTTTTTCCTCCCTCTCTTGCCGGAGTAGGGAGCCGAGTCTCCCCCAAGGCCGCCCGTGCTCAACTCGCACAAGCTGCTGGGAAGCTCTGTACATTCCCATCAGGAAAGGTCCCTGCTCCTGGCAGTTACATCTGCCAGCACAACTTCACACGTGGCGAAACACAGGGTTGCTCCAACTCCGGACGACTGTGGAAAATCTCATGCGCCGGCCACGTTGCCCACGCACACAGACTGCACGGGGAGAGGGCATAGCTAAATGATTTTTCTATCCTGAATTAGGTCATTGAGGAAAAAAAATAAAAAAAAAAAAAAAGAAGGAAGACAGGCCACCCTCCCCCTGCCCGGCTTCCAGAGATCATCTGCATGCAATTACGGACAGGGCTGCTGCGATGAGCAAAGCAAGTCCGTGTGAGACAAGGCACAGAAAGGTTGTTTCGGCAAATTAGGAAAACCAGGTTACTGCTGCAGCGTCCTCTTTCACCGTTGGAATACACTATTTGTAAAAGTTTACTTGCGGGTGCTGGCAGAGGAATCTGTACAACACTTTTTTATTCTTCCTCTTAGTTTTTTTTTTCTCTGTCCTTTCTTTGTACATCAGCAGAAAAAAAATCAAGTAACATTTTGCACAATAGCTGGAGGTTCAGAGTAAGTGACTAGAGTAAAAAAAGACTTTCAGGACGCCTGATGAAAGATGAGACTTATTTTAGTGAACATGCTATTGCTTCAATGCCAAGGGAAAAAGCACTCGTCATTAGAGAAATGAATTGCTCAGCTGTTTATAAGCAAAAAGCTCTGGGGGAATTTCTCAAGGCCCAAAACACAAAGCGTTGCAGGGTTACACAAACATATGTTGCAGGTGTTTTAGGGTAGACAGGTGGGAAAACCTCAACTACTGAAAAATACTCTGCTTAATAGATTGTATCTGAAACTAGATAACCTAAAAGCAACAGAGGAAAAATCAAACAAACCAGACAGTGAATTAGACATACACACAGCAATATTCTCATTATAATAATGATCTCATAGTGCCAAATAGGATTTTTTTAACTTTTTTTTTTTTTAATATTAAAAAGTGCTGCCAAATATATAATGTAAAATCTTTAAAATAAGGACATTGTAAGCCTAGAACAAAGAACAGGCTGAATCACAAATCAAAAAAGGAAATAATAAGGATGAATTATTGTTCTTTTTATTTAAACACTTTTTTTTCCTAAGGAGACAGCTTACTATAATATCCCCTTCCTAGTTGACAAAGCAGTATTAGATTTATCATAATTATTCTAAAGCCTAATATATTTCTATATTACAATGCCATTTTTTTCCTTTCATTTACCTCTAAGAAGAGTTGGAGAAATATATCATCCTATATTCCCTAATGATTAGGAGGTATGCAAGGGCTTACTTTCTACATCGTATATACTTTTCTTCAAAAAAAGATGATGCAATTAAAGCAAAATTTGTACTGGGAACAGAGCTGAAATACAACTCAAATGTCGATGAGAAGCACACTTTATTGAGTTCAGCAGCAGTTTTTTTATTAAGCACTAATAATTAATATGAAGTGCACACTAATGACTACCCAATAGCTTAACTGCAGAGAATTTCACCTTTCTTCTCTTTATTCTCTTGTCAGGTATCCAAGAAGCTGTCTCCACTCTACAACTAGACTTATGTTGTATAAACAATGGCTTAACATTACATAAACATTTCAAAATATTTTGCACCCAAAATACACAACCCACCCAAACTCTGAAGCACCCAAAGCAAAGGCCGCTCCCAAAACAACGCTCTCCTTTCACCTTCCAACTTTTCTCCCCCCTAGTTATTTGTTCTGCAAAACCACATGCCCTGACTGTGGCACGAAAGGCATTTTCATCCACCTACAAACCACGCCGTGAAATACTTGACGTAAAGAAAGCAAATTGTGAGACATAAGGGGACAGAATATTGCTGACTTCCAAATGATTTGGTGCCAATGGTAAAATATTATTCGATACATAGGTTGATAGTTTGTATGTACCAATCCTCCATGTGAGAGCAGCGCAACAACACAAGAAGTATCATGCACAGAACTAATAAAGAACTTCCTTTAATCACAGGAGTCAGGAGATCTGTACACTAATACTGGCTTTGGCAAAGAAACACCATAATCCTCAAACTGGGAATAATACTTCCTGTTTACGTTTTTCAGAAAGATGCTGCGGGTCTCAATCGCAGAACTTGTTATTTACAATGCAATAACAGCATGAAGAATTATCACATTTAATTGGTTATAAGGAAAACTAGGAAGATCTATTTTTTCTGAAACAAAAAGAAAAAAATCCCAGAAAGAATTTAAAAGGAAGGAATATTTAGTTAATTGGGTCAAGGCAAGAAGAACCCCCTGAACTCCAATCAAGCTGAAATAAATTATCTCCAGTTTTGTTTTGTGGCAATCCTTTATTCCCCTGGAAAATGGAAATCTCAGATACCAGGAAGATATTTTAAATACCATGCATTAGGGTCTGTTTTTAACTTTATACACATATTTTTTCTCCCACATGGGCATTCCATGACAAGAGACAAAGAAATGAAAAAATGCCAGCCGAGGTTTATAAATACTTCACTGACTTGAATGAAAGAAATTTCTAGTTGTATATTTTGGCTCCTTGTCCTAACTGATTGGAAAAGCCTTTTCTTCATTTATAGTTTTACACTATACTGCATTTTAACAGGTAGATCAAATCATATCCCATTAGCTGTCATCGATACTCCAGACAAAAAGACTCCAACCTGGTAATGTGCAAGTTCATAACCAGCGCAAAGCCCCCAACTTAAACAGAATCGCTTAAGTACCTTTTAAATCTGCCTCTTAATTTAGTCATCTATTTTTCAACTGAACCCTTGGCTTTAAGAAGTAAATTAACTAAATAGTGAGGTATAAATCTGACAGTGCTCAGCCCTACCCGGCGACAGATTTACGCTCTGGCATCTTGCAGCCCCGCACAGTTTGGAGCAGGAGTTTTACAACAGTGGAGAGAAGAAATCGAGGCTTTTGAATGGCACGCACAGCAAGGCTTCCTTTAAAACCAGGAATGTTCCAAATGACAAGATTTAAAATATGACATCTTTATGTACAGAAAAGCCACCACATTATGGTTTTATTGGCACTCGTTTTGGACAACCTGCATAACTCACTGATGACTTTGTGAGTAACGCAGCTATCCTAAGCTTACACTGATAAAACCCTTATAACTGCACTTCCAGTGTTATATCTTCTCCAGATATACTCTTGTACGTAAATCTCATATATTGGTGAAAAAAAAGGAACATTTTAAAGTTATTTAGATTATTCCTGCTATCTGGAAAAAAAAATATTAATTTATTTTTGGCAACTTATGTGTCACGTAAAATACTTAAAAAAGGTCCCTGGGGGAGTATAGAGAGCCACATGCACAGAGTACAACATGCCAAAATACAAACAAATCTCCTCAAAAGGCCTTCCTATATAACAGTTAGTACTTGCTATTACTTTCTATTAATACTTTTAATGCTTACTTACTACTTCCATAGTAATACTTACTACGGAAGCATGCCAGTATACTGGTAGCATATCTATACTTCTATCTGAAGAGACTGAACTTGAACTCCATTGTAACAGACCCGGATACAGTTCAGTACCTAATCTTTCATATATTATTGAAAAGTTTAGAATACAATTTTATAAAGTTTTTGTTTTGCTATTCTTTGTCAAATAAATAAATTACGATGGAAATAACTTTTGATTAGTTAGAATCAAGTGCTTTACATATTTTAAGGGCTTTCTTTTGAGAAACTACCTTGCATACCAGAAATGATTAATTGAATTGTCAGGTTGCACACAAGAACCACCATAATCACCTTGTTTTAACACTGTTAAATACATTTTATTACTGTAATTTTATAGGTAATATCATTACTCTTTAGGAGAAGGTCAGTAGTTTCAAATGACTTTTTAATGCATAGGTAAACCGATCATTCAAAAGAAACACCCCGAACAAATCCACATGCAGTAAATTTTACTGGTGGCTAAAGCAATTAGCTAAAAGTGCTCCTTTTTTTTCTTTTTCCCCCTCCTTTTACTTTATTATCAAATGATTGCTCTTACTTGTATTACTAAGAACATCACCTTGCTCAAAGAGAAAAAGCAGTTGAAAATTTCAGTTTCTAAAAATATTCTGTCTTCCATCTTGCCTCTCAATAATATCTGTCTCTCTCATGACAGAGCATATGAATTTCCAATGGATATTAACAGGAATGCTGATCACCACAGAATAATAGTCTTTATTCATTTATCTATTTATTTATTTTTGCTTTAATGTTTGCAATTCTGAGTCCAGCAGTAGCCATCTTCACTGTTTAGTGAAGAGTGGACACACTACTTGCTATTCTTTACAATACCATTCTTGACTTTACTAGTATTAGTTAGAAGGCTACAGCGATACGCACGAGCTGAGAAATAAGGAGGACTGTGAAGGATTCCTGGTTTTGGCAAGTCTTAAGTAGCTCGCTGCTGAACCACTTTCCAAGGACTTTTACATGTGACATAACAGATGCTTTAGAGAAGTGGTAGGTTTTGAAACAAAGGTAAAAAAAGGGAAGAGGGTTTTTAATTTGTAGCACACGTACTATTTTTATGTGGCACTATAGCAACATGGTTATTCCAAGTAATTTATCATTAAACTCACAGCTGCCTGTCATAGCTTATTGTATTAATGAAAAGCAGAAAAAAATATAAAACAGGAATTCTTAAAGACAAAACAGGGTCTCTTTTCTTGGAAAAGAAAATTTTCTGATTTCAAGAACACTAATATAAAAGAACAAGCTAATAACATATTTCTATATGTGAAATATATGCAAGCTTTAATTGCATAGCCTGAATTAAAAAGTCTAGCATCAATTTAAGAAAAAAACAAACAAGCTTCAATTTATTTAAGCTGAGGTATTTAGATTACATCTAACCTTATTGCACTTGCAAACTTGGAAGTCACGATGATCCAAATGCTTCAGTTTACTAGCGGGAACTGAACACGGATGCAAAACTAGAGGTCTTTGTGGGGGACCACTAAATCACAGAAGGGAAATGCATTTCTTTTCTATGAGTTGCTGTCCCCTACACAGACAGGGAGAGCCTCACGTACTTCTTAGCTCTTCCTCCTTTCCTTCGTCAGCCACCTCCCTTGCTCCTCACGGCGCGCTGACAGGCCCAGGCTGGCTCACTGCTGTGCCCGTGAGGGCCCCCGACTGCATTAATACGCCCAAGACACCCTAAGAAACTGCTTAGCGTGGAATCGTTCCACATAAAAACAGGACGTGGGCCACCAGTTAAAAACTGGTCACATTCCGAGAACTCTCAAAACAAAAGAGAAAGCCCCAAGCCGCACACTCTTAAGGGAAAGGGACTCGGACAGCTTTCGCCGCTCTGCAGAGACGGGCTCGCCACGCCACCCGCGGCCTCCCCGAGCGGGACACCAGCCGGCAGGGCAGCCCGCTCCGGGCCCTCCTGGGCTGCTCCGCGCTCCCTAAGGGGGGCCACTCACGGCGCCCTGCCTCGCGTGCCGCCACGCAGCCGAGGAGGGCACTGCAGCCGCGCAGCGCAGCTCAGCGCGGCGGCCTGCGCAGGCCGCCCCGCCACCGAGCCCTCCTGACGAGGGTCAGGCCCCGGCTGCCCCTGCGCCCTAGGAAAATGCGACTGAAGAGCGCGCGGGGCCTGGCAAACCGGCCGTGAGCGCACACGGAGGCGGCCCTGGCCGCTCTGCTTTTATGGCCTCCAAGAGCCGCACGAGCCGCTTGGCCCAGGGTCTCACTGTCACCTCGCTGCCCTCGTCACGCCTTGAGGGACGTGCCGAAAGCCGGCATGCAGATTCCTCCAGCTGATCAGTACAGGAGAGCTCACAACCTCAGAACGAGGCACCGTTGCTTAATTCCTGCGGCAAACTGTGCAATGACTGACTTTAATGGCGGTGCCTCTGCAATGTTGCGTATACTTGGGCACGGGGGTAGTTACAACGTAACACCATCTCACCGCCATTTTCAATGTTATCAAATAACTTAAAATACAGAGCTGAAAACAATACCAGCAGCAAGAACTCAAATATTATTCATTTAATTAAAAAGCTTAATTTGCATTGACCAAATACCCTTTCTTTCCTTTTTTTTTTTTTAATTGATGGTTCATGATCACCCTTGTCTCCAAGGAATTCAACCTCCAAATAGCTTGCTCAGCAAGTAACGTAACTAACTCGTGTTAAAATATCCAAATGCAAACTTATTTTGCAAAAAAATACTAAGAATAAATACAGTAGACTCCCAGACAAAGGATGGCCACCAGGTTCTTGGCATGCAGTGTAAAACAGTTACGGTCTATGTGGTGTTTTAGTTTTTGTAATAAGTCATTGAGATAAGGTTAAAACTTCAACATACAACATACAGACAAAACACCCAAAGATGAAAATTACTTTGCTTATGTTGCTGTATTAGAATTTTATTTGCTAAAGGGTGAAAACAGATTTGCAGAATTCACAGTTAACTTAAAACAATAGTTTTAAACCTTTTATTCCTAGCCCTGGCTGCCTTCAGGAAGGAAAGAACATCTGGTTATTTAAGGAACACAATATGTTCACATTTTCTATGACTTTTGTTTCTAATTGGGTTTTTTAATTTTTTTTTTATTTGAACAACTTTAGTTAGAACTATGTTTTTTTAATCACTTCCTATTTTTCCACTGCCCTCCCTCCATATCTCTACTTCTTAATTTCACAGATTTTGCTTTGAAAATTAACAGTGCTCAATGGCTCTGATAAGTAAAAAAAATGAAGAAAATTTGCCATTTATGGCATATTAAATTCAGAGACACACCTACAATCAGTGCGTTGGGGTATACAGAAAAATCACTGCCTTACTTTCTCATCTCACAGATTCATACTTTTCATACCTCATCCTTTCATATCAAGCGCTACCTTTCTATTCAGAAGGAACAAAAGTGAATTTTTATACGAATAATTTAAGGAAGTATCTGTTGGAAGAGCAGAAATGAGAAACCAATACTTTCCCAAGCAGTTTAAGAGTATCTCCCTATGCAAAGATAACGACCCTTTTTTTTCAAATTTGAGGTTTTCATTCTACATTTTCATAGCAATGGGAGCTGGGCAAATTCAGAAAAGGCTCAATTACCCTAACCTGATCCATATTCATGCCTGAAAAATTAATATTTCTGCAGCCCCCCTTCATAGCCAGGTGCATTCATTTGTCTTCAGCTATTACAGGCTCTGTATTTCTCTTTGAGGGCACATATTAGGGATGTGGAGTTTCAAAGGTCTCTCTTGCCAACTGGGATCTACCCCAGTTGTAGGGTATTAGCTACAGCTCTGTTAGCTTAACGATGAGCAATAGTTACCCTTCATATTGTTATTGGACAATGAAAAGGCTTGTGTTTGAGTCTACAATCAGGTCAGAAAACTTGTCCTTCTAGAAGGAAAAAGAATCCACCTGTCCTTTAAGCATAGTTTTCTTTTGACATATGAGCTGCTTTCCTATAACGATAACAGTGAAACACAGCAAACAAAAACTGAGAGGTTCACTGAGCCAAAGTTTAATTCACCTATTATTCCATATAACAAATAAGAAAGAAGATACCAGTTATGATGGAACAAAGAAACAGAAGAAGAAATAACAGATGATATTAGAAGTGAAAACTCTAGAGTATCTCTAAAATCAAAACTTACAGAAGAAAGGACCATATTAGGTCCAACTTAACTATTTCATAATTTATGACCTAACTGTTCTTTATGAACTTTCAGTTTTATGAATATATTGCTAATTTCTTCTAGACCCCATAAACTAGTGAGACTATTTGGCATTTCTGTATCAGTAAAAATAATCAGGAAGAAAATGTATAGTAATAAAACTTTATAAAAGGCCAATTCCTCTTTGTTTCTGTCCATGATTTCTAAACTGCATTTTCTGTCTGTCTGAGATTTCGAGCTCTGGGTGGTGGAGAGCAAGCATCTCTCAGAAATTTGGATGGACACTAACCATTTTTGCTATGCTCAACAAAGTAATGAAATAAGCTACTGGACCATGGAATGATCTCCCACAGAAAAGAGTAAGAGTTCCATGACTTCACACATTAAAACCTTGCAGAGTCTTGGAAGAAATGCCATATAGAACAGGTCAGCTCTGACCCAAGAGATCTGAGTTTCAACGAAGCAAATTTAATGTCCCATTAGGAATCAGAGACTAGTGATGGAGAAATGCACAGGAAAACAACAAAGGAGGAAGAAAAATCTAATTTGTTAATCATCAATTACAAGTTACACTTCTGACTAAAATCTCCTTGTCTCTTCCAGTCTCAGGAAGCAAACTGAATTCCTTCATGCAGATTAAAAAAATAAAGGTATCCTACTTTTTCTAATACAGGTATATAGTCTTTATATTGATTTGACTACTACAACACCTGGATACCTTGTTGAGTCTTCGCTTTCATTCTATGAAATGAAAAATTTTGTCAGACTCAAAAGGTTTTATATGAAGGCCTTATATCACACAGAATAACAAGCCACAGTAGGTGGACTCCTATTTCAAAAATATGTTGGATTAAACCAATATATGCTTAAAGACACACAAATGAAACTTAAAATCATACCTGGGGAAAGACAAAAAACTCAAAGTCACAGCATTGAAAAGATACCTCTTTTTCAGACCAGGCGATAATTTTTTCCTTTAATCATATTTAAAATGACAAAAACGACTAGCAGACTTTGCACAAAAGAGCTGTAAGTTCTCATTCACCCGACTGAAGGGAGAGCTACTTGGATGATACTGTAAGAACTACAGCCAGTACTTCTCTGAAAGGTGTTCAAGGGGTATCTGAGCATTTTAATTAATAGGACACTATGGTCTTATGAGCAGACAACTTTATTCTCTCGGCCACAAGAAAGCTACTTGAACAGAAGAGTGAACAAACTTCCTTCACAGGATGTCATTTGCTGTTTTTTTTTCCCCCCTTCTGTTGGTAGGATGACTGATATACAGCCTAGGATGCTTTGGAGGACAGCTGGAAAATTAGTAATTATTATTAAATTCTATCTTTTAACACATTCCTTCATTAAACCACAGATTATGTTTTGGATTTAGTTTGTTATCTTGCACATTTTCCCTTTGTCTATACTTTCCTTCTAAAAAATATTCCTATCTTGCTTTGCTAAGAAAGTACATAAACATAAAAGCCGGGTAGTTTGATTTCATAGACTGCTGCCTAAATCCTAAGAAAAATTCCTGAGATCTAACATTACAAACTTTCTTATGCATTGAAAAGACGGTATGTTTTACTACTCATCATGAAAGAAATCTTTGTGCCCGAGAGGAATGAAGAAAGCAGCTGTAAGGATGCAAATTTCTGCACAAAACTGATATAGAAACAAAGAGATTTTTTTTTCTTAGACCATAAAGGGTAAACATTGGCATTGAATGAAATTTTGCAGAAGGCAGTCAGAGTGCAGAAGTGCAGAATTTTTCACTTTCAAAGGTGACTTGCATCACGAAGATGAGGGAGATCACACTGTGCACTGGCAGCCTACTAATGGGACATGCTCAAAGACAGCTCAAAACTCACAGCACAAACTCTGCTATCTGCCAAAGATCTGAATACTGAGAAGGTTAATGTGTATAGCTTTATCTCAAACACTTTATCCGATGTACTGTGGATATTCACTGTATATTAAATCTGCATATATTCACTCTAAAACAGCAGGAGTTTCACACTTTTTTTTTGCATTATATATATCGTGCATAATTGTTAGTAATATTTAACATAAAACTTATGAATATCTTAATTTTACTTATGTCAGTCTTTTCAGGATGGAACAGTAGATTTTCATTTATAATTGAAAACCTCACTTAACAATTACGTACTGGATATGACAAATGCTTTAAGGATTAACAATGATTAATCTGCAGAAATCTTATGAAAAGGATTCTACAGAAGAGACTGCATGATAGTTGCGACACAGTTTACTGGATCTTTATATAAAATACTACTGTTTCCCTCAAAAATAAACTTTTTAATGTGCAGAAAAACCACGCAAGAACTAAGGAGCATAAACACTCGCCAAGCAGTTACCTGAGCTTTCAGAGAAGTTTAGCACAGTGGTGGCATATGCACTTTTAAGAATAAAGAAGCATGTATTAAACTCTTGTCTGATAAGTTTTTTGTTTAAAATGTTTGTCAAAAAAGAGGAAACTTGAAGTGTCAATTTAGTCCCCAAGACATAGGCAGTTCATAACTTTACAGCATTTGGAACATTTTATTACAGAGATTTATTTGCTTTACTGATATTACTAACAAAGCCTCACCTTTGGATCTCGGAGAAAAAGTGCTCTAAGGATAAGGGAGTGAACATCTTCAATAGGTGGATAATGCATCAGAAGTCCCAAACAGGTCTGATAATTACTTGAAATCACTAAAACAGAAATAAAAAAAAGTGTGAAATAATGAAATAGTACCACAATATTCTGGTATTCCAAAACAGTTATCTTTTCACGTAGATCCATCACTTTACTGATTCAATACTTAACGCAGATTCAATACTTCAACGCAAAATAAACTTTATTAAGTACTTCACACTTATTCAGGAAATTTTAAGGCATGCTTTGTCTGAAGTTATCCTTTCTCGTAAGCAGACTGTGCTTGATTTTTTCAAATTTATGTAAATAGAAAAAATCCTCCAACAGCTCTTGTCATTGTCATCTTTCTTTTCCTTTTTTTTTTTTGAAATCAATCTAATTATGAGTGCAATTATTAAAGACATCTTTTCAGGCAGGTCTATGTAAACTACTTTATTTCTTTTGCGCCATCTAAATCCAGGCAATCCATCTGCCACAGCTGTCAAAGCACTGCCTATTAGGGATGCTTCCACTGTGTAACATAAAGACAGCCTTCAACAATAGTATTTGCAAATAATTTTTAAAGAAATTTTACTACTCTTAGGGCTTTAAGTGTATCAACAAATACTTTGAATTCATCAGTCCTTCGCATCAACAAAGATGCTTGCAAACAGACAAAATTACTTTGAAGGAAGACAAAATAAATCATCTTTTTGTGTACATAGGGACTGAAATGCTTTACTTTTTTCTTTCATGTGAACAAACCTCATATTCTCCTACACCTTTCTTCTCCCAACAAGAGGATTGTGGGGAAAAAAGGCAGGACTGGGCAAAATGAATAATTATAATCTGTGTAGGGAACCACTTTATCATCTTCATTTCCGTTGCTGATCCGACAGCTTGTAATTTCATACATCTGCTTTCATTTGTAAAGCACTCACTTATCCCACTCATTCTTTATCTGTTCTGCCTGTTCTTTTCCCATCCTTTGTTTTTCTTGTTCATATTCAGGTACCTGTTTTTTCTTCCCGAAGTCACAGAGCTGGCATAATGAACACAGCACAATAGTCTCAGTCAGAGCTTTTTCAGACAGGCGTAATATGAGTCCCACATATTACAGAGCCAATCAAATTCTCAAATGTAAATTGAATTTAAGATACTGAACTGCGGATAGGATTAGGTCACCTTTTTAACAAAAGCAAATAAAAATACAGAAAATAGATAACAAATTCTAAATACTTTTATCAATTATAGGCATTAAGCCCAACTCATATCCCTTTTGAACACAGAATGTATTCTATCTGCAATGTAAAATGGATTAAAGTCATTCCTTATTTCTGCTGGAAGGTAAGTTCTTTGCTATCCTATAGATATAGAGAAAGACGAATATCAAAAATGCTCTTTTTTTAATGGTGTGGATCAGACCATTGACAAAACTGGTATTTTCAACCAAGACATCTTTACTATAATCATTCATCTTTTAAAATGTATAATACTGACACAACTGAGTAACTGGACAAAAAAAAAAAAAAAGTTGGGTAGTGACCCATGCCACCTCTGCTCCCTATAAGTTATATATTGAAGTGCAACCATTAGAAGAAAGCTGGGTATAAAAAAATACATCTCTAGTCATACTAACTTTAATGAGACACGCCTTTATATTAATTTTTAGATTTTTCTCTTTTTCTGTGGAAATCTTCAAATAAAAGAACATTTTTCCAGTGCCCTATTCACCGTGGACTTTTGGGTTAGAGGAATTAAGCGGCAGAAATGTACCTTGTCTTAAGAGTAAGCTTTTCTTGTCTCTTTAGGATAAAATGAATCATATTAGCAGCAGCTGAGCAGCCTTAAAAATGATCCAGGAAATGATAGTGAAATAAAACAAACATGCCTTTCTGGAATATGCATGTTAGTGTTAAAAGGATTTCTAAAAATCAACTGTAGGATAAAGTTCGTATAAGGAGATTCTGTGTGTTACAAATTTCTCCAGTGTCAGCAGTCGTTGGATGCTGCCCAGGTTCAGTGGTGAATTGTCCAATGGTGTGGTCAGCCACCTGGTAATAAGCTCGCTGCTGGGGTCCCTGTCCTTCTCCTCTGTGTATCAGTTTGCAAAAATCTAACTTGCAAAACTAACTGTGCCAATCCCCAATCAAGTCTTTCTTTCCTGTCATTTCTTCAGTGCATGATATTTGACATGGCCAATTCTGTATCCGGGAACGCTGGGACTACTTGCCCCTGCTGCTGTATGCACTGCAGTGTAGGCACTCCGTTAAGCACCGTATGCAACAAAAACATAAATCAGCTCTTCTGAGTAGGTACTGTGACTCCTCTATATTCCCCAAAATGTTCAGAGAATCCTTATGTAAGAAGAAATATATCTTAATAACGGCCACAGCTAGTCTTCAAGTGGAAACAGTACTTACAGCACTTATTCAAGTATATGTGCAAATTGTACATATACTTACTCAAACACTCCTCAGTCAGTATTAGCTCCTAGTGCAATAATAATGGCCTCGTGTTGGTTTAATATGCAAAATACAGACAGGTCTCCTAGCCTTATTTTGCAGTGTCTAAAATAAACAGGTCGTTTCAATGATGTTTTTTGTGCACAGACAATTACCTAACAACTTAAATGTTCCCTTTGCCATGAAATAACCTACATCATGAGTAATGGAAAATTTAAAAAATAAAATAAAAATGAAGTGAAAAATAGAGCCGAAATAATACTTTTCTTAAAATCATGCCCCCGAGAAGAAGATAACAAAGCACACAAAAAAGCCAGCAATTCCAAACCAAGGAATCTTCCTCCCAAACATGTCGGAATAAAAATAATCTCTATCTCTTATAAACTCTCAGATGCTTTCAGTATTACATTATTATCATTTCTTATGTTTGACATTTTTATAACATACTATCTTAGGAATTCTATTATTATTCCCTCTGTACCAAAGTTTTTAAACTCAAAGGTTTTAAACTGAAACTTTCCAGATGGTTTATTCACAGATGATTAAACGCATTCAGCGTTCTGAGTTAGCATTTCCTACCATTGAATAACAAGAAGTCTTTATAAACTTATTTTATTTGAAAACCTTTTAAAAATATTGCAAAAGAATTTGCTGCTCATTAGGCTGTTGGATGACTTTTTTTTTTTTTAATTAATGTTCAATATTACCAATAATAGAAAAACAGGAGAAAAATATCTCTAATAGATATATAAGAAAACATTTATTTCCTCAAATCAAGAAATGCAGAAGTCTCTTTAGTCCAAGCATGAGTTTTACAACACTGTCAACTTTACAGTATTTATGACTGGGTATTTTGTTTCACCATCCTGTTAAGTTTAGAGTAACTAATTATGTCTACCTATGGAAGAAATAATGATAACAAAAAAATTATGATGTTAAGAAATATTTTACAACAATCTGTACTACCTATCTATACCAAAACTTTAAAAATGTTTCATCTTAGTGCACATAAATAAAACAGATTGAGATTACAGAACATGACAATTTGGAATCAGATTATCCTGAAATGGAAACATCACTTTGAAAACTCTAAACTGAATTAAATATCCACTTATCTGAAAGAAATGCAAGGTCTCTATATGCTATAGGTTTATTAAAAAGTAATTTAAAAAACACATGAAGTTCTATGGTAGGCAGGAGAATGATAATACGTGCGAAGTACGTGCGTGGTATGTTTTCAAGGTTGGTTCCTAAAATAGGAACCATAGATGAAAACTTCACGTGTCCTAGAACACAACATTGTGTCAAATATGTGACCCTGTTATAAGCTAACGCTTACAGATTGTATAAAATTAACTCTGAACAGCATGCTACAGAATTCATACATTTAATGACAGACATGCATCTTGTTGCAAAAGGCACACTTGGTTTTGTGGCAAGCTTGCAAACAGAATTATTTGAAAAATATGCTGGTCCAGAAATCAGTGCTTCTTAATTGATCATTACATATCTTTTCCATCCCGTTCATAATTATATATGCTATTTTGTTTGTGTGTGTGATTTCTTATTTCTCTCAAATTACCATTTTTTTCTGTCATTAGCCCAGACGAATTCACCTTTGCACAGATTTCAGGTGTACTAAAATAAAATGATTTTTTTTAAAGATATCCCTCTTGCATAGAATAAATATTTTATATTTGCTACTCATCTCTGCATGCACATATCCATGAAGATTTATCTTGCAAAATTATGAGTCAGTCTTGTGCATTTTAACATTTTTCACATCAAAACAGTACAAAAAATACTCTCACTATTAAAGACGGGCTTCACTCAATTCATCGTCTTTGTCAGAAGATGGAGCTCTGTACATACCCGTGCCATCAAACGCATACATAATCTGCAACTCCATACAGAAACACAGAACTACTAAGAAAACAAACCTGAGTTTAACTCCAGCAAAGAATTTGTTTCATAAATACCGCAGACCAGGTCCAGTAACAAATAGCTCCTCTCATGACATTTGATTTTCAGTATTTTAGAAAAGCCACAGTAAAATTCAGAATTTCTTAGGCACTCCTTTTCTTTGAAAAATAGGCTTGCATTTGTTTTTAAAAAGATAGCAAGATAGTTGATACTTACAGGCATCCCTAATATATAACAACATGGCTACAAAAATGTAGTCAACTAAGTTCAGGGTGATACTGTCAGCAAATAAAGCGTCCCAGACAACGAGAAGGTCCTGAAGTGGGAATTCTCGTCCAAACAGGAGCCTTACCCAGCGCCTGGAAGACAAAACCAAACAAAGACATGATTTTCATTGATGTATTTTTCCAAATATAATAATGACAAAACACATATCACAGGATCAACTACAATCCAACCAAGTTTACTGGAAATTGCTATGAAGTGTGAAGGCCGACGATAACCACCTCACTAACTGAAGTTGTACAAATGTTGCACAGAGGAAAGGAAGCGATATGTCGGAGGCTCTGGAAGCCTGAACCGACCGACATTATTAGGTGGGGGAACCTCACGGGCCAAAGAGGCCCCAGTCCTGCACGCCACCTTTTCAAGCATTTAATGTGATACTGCTCTAAGACGCAAGCGGCAGATGTTACGCGAGAGCAGCTGGAAGAGCAAACGCGATGAAGCCAGGGCTTTATGAGAACCCTGGAAAAGCCCAGGCAAATGAAAGCCGCTTTGGAGGCAAATACCAGCTAGCCGTCAAATGGGATGGCTCACAGCTACTTTAAAAAGGCTTCTTCCCTTTACTGATGAGAACCCTTGCAGCTCCATATAAAATATGCCATGAATTCTGTTTTGATTAAATATAATTTAAAATTTTATCAGATTTAGTGATGATCTGCTATGTAGAATATATCAAGCATTCTTGTTCAGATCTGAGCCGTTTTTATACTTAGCAAAAGATTGAAAATTTCTCTTATTATATGCAATATTTGTTTGAGATTGCAAGCCTGGGACACAGTAAAAGGAGAAAATTATTTCTCAAGATTTCTAAATTTCAGTTCCAGCTCTTACATTGGTTTAGCTACTGACTTAAAGTTACCACCCTTTTCCTAACCCAGAACAGCACCACTAACTTTTTACCTTGTCAGGTAGTAATGACTATCTAATATCACATTTGAAAGTGCTAAAGTACAGATAGTAATGTTAATCATGAAATAGTTACAACAAAATGGATTACAAAATAATGAATTATATTTTTAGCTGGGATATGCAAATTACTACCCCTGTGGAATCTTTTTATTCAGTGGCAAGAAAAGATTGATTGCAAATTTCTGCTAAGCAAATTAAGTTGTTCCTTAAAACTCAGAGTTAAAAGTCACAAAAATATCTAAAAATGCAACCAGAAATTTCATCAAGAATAGTTTCACTTTCAAGAATTCACATTTAACCATTTTTATACAAGAACTCAGTATACATTTTTTTTATTGACTCTAGCACTAGAAGTCCATTTCTGCACAAATGAATTCCAACACACGTGCTTTTAAGATAGTAGCAATTTGTACAGAAAGATTATCTCTATAAAAGAAATTCAAAGGAACCGTTTTGCCAATCAAAGTTTTGCTCATTTAAAGCTTTATCCCCCCACCACTGGAACTGTATTTCCCACAAAAAGTCCATATTACAGATTTAAAGACCACTGCACAGACTATTTTTCCCTGCCATGTGTATCCCAGTTTAAAAGCGAAAATAAGTGATTTCAAAATATCTTCTTATCCTCATGTTCTTAAACCAAAGGTTAATTTTTTCAAGGTTTGCAATATTTTACTTTAGCATCATAGTTAAAAAGGTTAGAATATTCCACCTTCTACATTGCGTGTTTTAACGCAGAGTGGCACATTACCCTATGGTGCCTATGGTACAGGAGACTATTACCCTATGGTGACACAAACATGACTGCATCGCTGCGGGAAGCCTGTTCCCTGCATCAACAACCCCTCCCACCTGTAAAGCCACAACCTGCATGTTACACAAACTGTTAGGAGAGAAAGCTCAGCAAAGCTTGAAGCACTGCAGCTGACTGCTTGCAACTGAAAAAATCTCATTCAGAAGCCTTACTAAACCTCTAATACACTTCAAGGGGGAAAAATACACCGTGGCATAATGGGATTTGCTATTAGTCTTTTATTAGAAATCTCTTTTGCTTCTTTACTACTTCATTATGCGGTGTTAATCGTTTCTAGATGCAGGTTTATTCTGCTCAAGCAGAAGTCATTCCTTTCTTTTCTTCTGCTTTTATATTTTCTCCTGGGAAAATTAAATCTCGCTCCCCAGAGGTAGCATGTTTCACAGATGTACTCTGCAGAAGAACAACTGGACTTCCTTTTGCAACCATAATATTAACATTAATTATTTGAACCTTCTTGTCCTAAAGGGAGCAAGCAATTCATACGGTTGTAAATGCATACGTACTAACCGTTCTCCTGTTTTTTTTTTTTTCCAGCAGCATTTAGCTCATAGCATCTATAAACCAAGGACCCTATTGCCTGTGAACCATGCTGCCATATGGCAGGACTTCAGTCAGCTTTTACATTCATAAAAAGATATCTTAATTCCTTAAAGTAATGGTCTGTAGTGAAATGCTGCCTTTCAAACTAACACATTTTTATTGCTTTTACAAATATTTGCAGAGAATTAAAGACACTTAATAACCACACTGGACAAGATAAACCTTTTTTTTTTTTTTTTTTGAGATTGCTGTCTGTGGTTTAATTATTGTTCTGTCCTGTTAATCTTGCCTTACATCTGTTACACCTGCAGACTGTGTGGCTCACAATAGTATACCTTTTATCACAGGCAATAATACAATAATTCATATTTTACCAGGCATACTTAGCAATTAAAAGCCACAAAAAAAAAAAAAAAAAAAAAAAAAAAAAAACCCCAGCATCTTTAAAGCCATAATACATCAAGGATACTACTACCTGCATTGTAAATAA
>VZSV01000109.1:874262-1007297 GCA_013398735.1 Nothocercus julius | reverse complement strand
TTACTGTATCTTCTACTTACGATTCCTATATAATTAAACCAATATTCTCAGGAGATTAGCAATAGATAACGACTCCTTAGTGACCTCTACAACACAGAGAAAGCTGTAGAAAACTGCATGTAAAGCTATTAAACTGTGTGTGTAAAGCACCCAGCCTTACCAGTTTTAACTAAACAACTATTCTGAGATTTACTGGACAATTCTGTGACCATCTATAAAAGTAACTTATTTTATGTGTAAATACCTTTGTTGTTACATATTTACTTGTATATCTTCTCTATCTTCTTGGAAAGCACTGAAGCTTTAAAATAACTAAATGTATTGAAATATAATGAATGATTTTTTAGAAATATAATGAATGATTATACTGAAATATAATGAAATAATACTAAGAAATGCTTACAATAGGTGATACAGGTAGTTTAGGAGTGTTTATAAGTACAAAGCACCACAATGAAACCAGATAGCATAAGAAGACCCCTGACTGCACAAGAGCCAACGCATGGCCTGGAACATGTTACACACACACATTGAAATTGCTCTTGAAACATTTGGAAGTTCCTTGTAAAAGACACAATCCAGGACCTACAGCTTTTCAATTAACTGCCTAAAAATGTTTATTGGAAGACTAAACACTTTTAGCCATTTAGACTTCTGCCAAATCCAATCTTCAGTACAATTTCAACTCCAAGTGTCTGCTTCAAGGCTTGATTTGTTAAATTTGTTGATATCATACATAAAAAAAGCTTTTTTGCCCGTCTACCATTTCATTAAGAAGCTCTAGAATTAAAACAGTAAGATCCCTGGGACTTCCCTTTTGCTGCACCCATGAAGAGAGGCCCAAACGTGACAATTCCCCGGCAGACCTGAGCTGAGGAGAGCGCAGATTTCCACAGAGCGTGTTCTGTTTCTTCCTCACTCTCATCACCAGCTCAACTGGGCATCTGCCATCTCCACTGAGAAACCACTACTCTTAAGACACTGTATGTATCATTCATGTGCAATGGCTATAGTCATCTGGCTAACGTGATGGGGAATGATGCCATTTAGCTTCTTTCTTAGCTTCTTTCTAGCCCTTGCAAGATTCACTAAGGGAAGTCTTTTGGAGAAAGTGTAAGTTTTGTTACTTTTTTTTTTTTTTTTAATGAGGTCACTGTTCAAATGGATAGTGACTATTGGAGGGAATATCACCTTTTTAAAACTAAACTCTCAGAAACTGAGAAATGCCCAAATTTACATCACTTATTGAGAACTACAGGTAAGCTCTGTCTCTTTAAACTCTATCCATGAATTATATTCAAGCAAATGTTTCTAGTCAGTGCAATTTAATATGTAAAGTCTTGGTCAATAACTTAGGAGAAAGGGCAGGCAGACTTTTAAATACAATCTGCTTTTTCAAAAAAAGGATGAAGGGTGAGAAACAACTTCCGTACACACCTTCGAAAGAACGTAAAGCTCAGCAGAAAATAAGGAACTAACGAGTTGAGTTGCCAGCAAAGAGGACTGCTTGGGAGCAACTTAACACGTGTGACAGCACGCCAGACAGATACCTAAGCTTCGGCTCTCTGGACGCTTGCGATGCGGCCAGCGGGCACGGCCAGATGAGGGTGGCGCATGGCCTCGTGCCTCGCTGCTGCGCGGCAGGGCAGGGCTGGGGAGGCGTCGGCGCCGTGGCGGTGCTGGCAAACACCTCCGTGCCAGAGAAGGACGAGGAAACACGGCTGTACGGGCACAGCTAAAGCACCCTTGGAAGAAGGCATTTGATACCCCAAACTCTTCCAGGTTTGCTACTTGCCAAAGTCAGTCAGTGGGGGGACAGGTAAGCTCAATGTGAGGATGAAATTTATAGGGATGCAAGCTAGTTTGCTTGCTGTAATGACATGAAGGGGACCCATCAAGGGAAGCTTCAGCAACTTTTCAGTTAGACCTGTTACACAGTCCTTTTCTCCAGCGCTCTGTCTCCTTTCTTAATAAATCTTGTTTTTATTAAGACTCCTGTGGTTTTATGCAGTTTGGGGATTTTGCACAGAATATCCTAAAGAGATTAATAAAACCTCTGAATGATCAAACAGACAGGGAAGACAACATGCCTGCTGTACAATCCTGACTAGTTTTTTCCTTTTCTCTCTTCTCCTCTACTTTCAGCAACCTTAACAGCTACTCTTCTACAAGAATCTTGTTGGAAGGCTGGTAGCTCTCGTGATACACAAGAAACTCTTAATGATCACAGATGAAAGGAAAGTCAAAAGAGCCAAGTGTAGCAATTAACAAAAAGACATTTCTAAAATAAACAAAGCCTGTTTAAAATCCAGCATTCTTTTTTTTTTTTTTTCAGAACAGAAAGCAGCATATGAAATCCAAATAAAGCCAAAAAAGCGGTATAAGAATTTGCATGGCAAACTCATCAGACTTTCAGGAATTTACAGAAACTTCTGTTCTATTTGATCATCTACTTAGAATTTTACACACACCATACCCACCCATAAAATACACCCAGTGTAGGCCATTGTTACAGTGTCTGTTGCACTTTTGGCCTTACTCTCCTCGATCTTCCTCAGACCTTAAAATCTTTAACTCTTACAGATTTCTGCCACATCCTCTCCAGCAGCGTATGCTAGTTGTATAAAAGTGGAAGTGCTAGGTGAGAGGCACATTGTGTGTGCCAAAATCTAACAAATTATTCAGCTTCTCCTTAGCAATAATACAAAGTACATAGAAAAAAAAAATCTTTTAACATGCATACATATACCTGCCTTATATTAGTTCAGTAGTTTCAGGTTTGTGTGCAAGCTACTGTTCTGCCAGAGAATGACATATAGGCTTTGATGTTATCCTGATGTAGGCAGCACTGCCCTGTGCTGCATTCCCACATGAAGAGTTTATTTAATCTGGCTTCTTCCCCTGTAGAGGTGCAGGAGGATCTGGAGTGCCATCTCACCAAACGCGTGAACCATGACTCCACGGCTACGTGGCTTCAACGTAGTGCTGCTTCTGCGCGAGCTGCCCTGCGTGGGTGCAGGACCCTGCACTGCCCTTTGCTGAACGTCACGAGGCTCCCTTCTGCCCAGCTCTCCAGCTTGCTGAGGTCCCTGCAAACGGCAGCCTAGCCCTCTGTTGTGTCAGGCAATCCGCCCTGCTTTGGACCATCAGCAAGCTTGCTGTGGGTGCGCGCCAACCCATCATCCACGTCACTGAGGAACAAACTGAACAGGACGGGACTCATTATTGACTTCGGGGGCACAACGCTGGCTATGGGCCTACAACAGGACTTTTCACCACTGATCACAACCCCCTGAGCTCCACTTTACTGTCCACTCACCTAACCCACACTTCCAGAGCTCATCAATGAGCATGTTATGGGAGACGGTGTCAAAGGCCTTACTGAAGTCAAGGTATTCACCACCCACTGCTCCCCCTCATCTACCCAGCCAGTCATAAAACCCATCATAGAAGGCTATGAGATTGGTTAAACATGATTTCCCCTTGGTGAATCCACGCTGACTACTCCTGAGCACCTTATCGTCCTCCACTTGCTTGGAGACAACATTCAGGATGAGCAGTTCCACTAGCTTTCCAGGGATGGAGGTGAGGCTCACTGGCCTGTATTTGCCTGGATCCTCCATCTTGCCCTTTTTGAAAACTCGCGTGACATTAATTGTCTTCTAGTCCTCAGGCACTTCTCCTCTTCTCCATGTCCTTTCAAGGTCCATGCCTTTTCTTGGCAAGAGTACTTACTGCTGTCCTCAGTCAGAACAACTGTAATATCCTGACTTGCAGGCATGCTCTTAATGAAAAATATGCCGTGGAATCCTTGGAGCAGCAATGTTTAAAATTGCTAGGAATACACTACACTACAGTAAAAGTACTGCACCCTTCAGCCTGCTCTGGGTACGCTTCTCCCCAGGGAACTTCAGGTGATATTTTTTGGCATCCGTGCTCCCCCTGGTTTCTGAGTTTCTTTAGCTGCCACTATCCACTGACATTTGTTGCCAACCTACAGCTGTCACCAGCTGCGGCTGCTGAGGGCTGCCTTGACCACCCTCGCCACAAGTGGTGGTGTCTCTCCTAGAAAGAAGATAATTCCCTCTCACTTCCTCACCCCCATCTAGCTATACCCTGCTGTCTTGTATCAAATGTTGATAGCCTATTTGGCTGTTCTTCAGAATTTGTTTTGGGAGCTGTTTCATGCAAGTTCAGGTTTCCGCTTAATGCTGACAAGTGATTTACTTTGCTCCTTAATGTAGTCACTGCAAAGCGTGCACTTATCCTGCCATCTCACCTTGCTCCAGTGTGTCCGTATACACGCAATGATACGGAACTTCTACAGAACACTGCTACAAGGAGCACCAGTAAGCCAGCTCACTAAAATCTATTCCTGATTTTAAACTTCAGAGTTCTAAACTTACCTCCTTGCTACTTTCAGTTTAAATAAATAAAAAAAAGGTAATATTTAATAAAGCCAATTCTATGAAGAATTATCCTAGTAGCAGTGTTCTATTTCCTTTTGGTGCATGTCAATTCTTCCATACAGTTACAACTATTTTCCATCTTTTTGTCAGCAGAATTAGACACGTAATGCACCCAAATTCACACCTGCAATGAGGTACTTAAAATAAACAGCAAAAGATCATCACAATTAGCTTCCTCCCACCCACCAAAATCTTAATAACCCCACAAAGTAAATCCCCACAATAACAACTATACCACTGGAGAAACTTGTCTATAGAGGTGCTGATTATCGACACTTGATACTGAAATCCAGAGTGGATGTTATACTGGTCCTATATGTATACCATATAGGCTTGGATCTCATTCAGAGATTATTTGATAAAACTCTATAAATGTAGGAATTTAATCAATCTTATTAGTCTAAATAATCTCAGGTTACTGTTCTGATTTTGCAATTTATTTGATTGACCTTCTTAATGTTAAATTCCAGTAATACAACTGACCGAAACAAGCTGTTAATTTGCATTGTTTTTTCTTTACCTTATGGATCAACTTTCTTTATAATTGTTTCTCTGAAAGAATTTTAGTTTTCTCTGCATGTTCAAATCCTTTTTAAGGATTTTTTTTTTTTTTTTATTATCAGGCTTTGCCAGTGATTCCCACATCAAAACTGCGATATTCCATTTTAGAGAAAGCTTGACTTTAAATTTGTTGTAACAGTAATTGTAAACTAACCCACTGCAAGAACACAATGACTCAGTTCTGCTCTCTATAATTTTTAGCTTGCTGCACTGCGTTAAGATTACAGACACTCATCCCCACTCCACTTCATCCCTTTAAGATTTTCAGAGGCTATTCTGTTTTTTAGCTATTCTAAAACTGTCAGCCTGTGGGAAGGGAAGAGTAGTTCCTCAAACAATTTGAAAAATGTTTTGACTGCTATCAGAGAGAAGTCTGCTACTGGCTTTTCCATAGCACTAAAAACTTCAAAAATCCAGCTGAGGACTTCAATGCGTTTAGAAAAGGAACTACAGAAAGAATTTTGCCAGTTTTCTCAGTGGTAGAGACTAGAAAAACTTTTTATTTTTTTATATATATTGTGGATATAACTCCTAAATGATAAGAGATTTATACCGAAAAGAGCACTAAATTTAAAGGAAGTCTCTGTAATGGCAGTAGAGGACCCTTTTGGTTTCTCTTCCATTTTTCCTAAAAATAAGATTTTACAAAGGGTTAGCAATTAATAGCTATAACAAATAGCACTGTCGTCGACAGCTTGATAGCATGTTTGTGCAGTAAATACTAAAGACATCAGTCATGAGCATATAGCAATTTACTGACATTCATTACTATAATAGGTGGATAAAATTATTGTACTCCAGTAGTTACCTATACAAAAAATAATCATAATAATAACTTCAGCCATCAATTTTAAAAAGAGCAGCTGTGCTAGACACTTGGTCAAAACTGAAAAAAAAGTTGCTTCAAGCTGACAACAGATATCATAGATAAGGTCGAGGCATCCATTTTTTTTTAATCTTGGCCAAGATATGTAGGTAACAACATAAAGCTTCCAGTTGTTTTACCATGATACATGTAGAAACGGTCTGGATTCTTTTATTCAGTGCTTTTATTCAGTGGAAAAAGACTAAACAGTACCGCTGTGTGTTTGCAAAACGACTGAAATTAAACAGCTCATGCAAAACTAAATTTAAAAAGCAATGCTCACTGTGACAAAATTATGATGACAAACTGGAAGGAGCAGAGGAGACTGTTACATTCTACTGGAAAAAACCTTCTGCAGTCAAAGGTAAACACTCAGTAAGTGCAAACTGTGGGATTTCATCTGTGATACCTATTTGAAAACATAATTTAATGACCAACATGCATATTGAAGGCAAAAAAAAAGGAAGAAAATGAACATGTGCCTACTGAATTTTTACTGCTCATTGCTTACACTCACTTCAAGCCTACAATCCTAAATACTGATGATGCATGCATATTTTCTTTCAAAAATCACTGCACAGTAGCGAAAACATTTTCTTTTTTTAACAAAAATAATTACAGGTGAATGATTTTAAACACTGTTTGCTGCAATAAACCTATTGAAACAAAAGAGGCACTTATAAATTAGTGAAGTTCCTACTGATATCAGCTATTAGCAATTAGAACTCCATCCCCCAACTTTTTCATCTTTAAACAGCAATGATTAAATTTGGTTTTAAAGTGGAGAAATTATATTAGAAAAACAACTCTCAGTGTTGTAATTAAAGCATAGCTCTTAAGATGAGAAAATAAATTTGCTAATGGCTTTATCCAGTGATTCAAGATGTATATAAATGACACAAAGATCCTTCTGTACACTATCTCTTTAAAAGAGGAATCTCATCATGTTAGTGGCCCATAATTTTAAATCTGTTATAATTACATTTCTCCACAGAATACACTTGGACAAGAGTCTAATAATCAAAAAGACACCACTTTTACAATTGAAAGAAGAAATAAAATTTTGTTAATAACTAAAGTAACCAAATAAGTAGCAATAAAATATTACTTTTTTTTTTTTTTTTTATATTCTACCTTGCAAACTTCTCTAATGTAAACACAAAATATGACTTTTTGGTCTGTATAAAACTGATATATATAAATACAACTTACATCTAAAATTTCAGGTGCTTTAGCTTCTGAAGATATAAAGAAGGCTATCTGCCTAAGTCAAGCAATGGAACTGCTGCTAGAAAACATGCTGTGTTCAAACTAGCAAGGCAATGTGGCTTTGACTGTACTGCTGCCTTACAGCGTGACACTGTAAACCAATCAGCTGCCCGAGCAAAGTATTCCGAACTACACAAAATAGCTACTCTGCTTCACAACACACTCAAATGAATGCATGAAAAACACCATACAAAGTATATGTGTATATAAGACAAGTGGGAGAAATGGCACCTAAAATAGCATATATGTAAGAAAGATTACAATATGAGTCCTTCTCATTACCATTATGTGCTTCTAAACTTTTAAGTCTGGCCACAATCTCTCAAAAGGAAAATATTTAGGCTGAGATTTGGAAGCTCTTGGATCCCATGCCTAGTGATTTTTGCTCCCTGGGATGAGGCCTTTGGAGTTGGAAATTTAGTCTTAATGTAGGAAGTAAGTAAAAGATAGCTTAAAAGGTAGCTTTACTGACACATAAAAAATACCAAAATTACCAATACGTGATCTTACGTGCTGCTACCAATATATCACAGCACCTCCCTGGCAGCCCTGAGGCTGGAGAGAACCCTGACTAGGTAGCCTTCTCATCATGGTATAAAAGACTCTCTTCAAAGACACTTTCTTTGTAAGAGTCAAAATTAAACATCGATAAAGCTAAACTCAACAGAAACCCCGAATCACTTCAATAAAATGCTTATTTCTGCAGACCTCTTTACAATTAAGTATATAAGATTTCAAAGTCTCTTTTCATGATGGCTCTGAACTCCAGAGTAGAAATTTATTTTCTGAAATGGGGATAGAAGATTTATATCATCACTGAATTCAATATTACATCTATTGTAGGCTCTCAAACTAAATTAAGAAGCTGTTCAGAGGCCATACATGCAGCAGTCCATTTCAATCCATTAGTCTGGCTAAATGCCTTCATACATCCAGTGAAGAGAGTCATCATCATCAATCTGCCAGTTTTTAGCGACCAGTCAACTACATGTTGATGCATGCACTGAAGAAACACGAGCATTTGCTCCCTGCTATCATACCTCTGAACATCAGAATCAAGGGAGGCTATTCCAAAGGAAGCACACAAACGGACGATTTAGCTGCTTAAGGTGAATAAAATGCTAGAATTGCCACTTTATTTATAACCTTCATTCAGAGGCAGAATATAATTTTGGAGGCCAATTCCATCATTAAGCAGAATAAAGCAAAAAATAAGATATTGGTAAGTTATGTTTGATAACTGTTTACATTCAGCAATACTGATGCATCAGGAAATAGAATCAAATTAACCTTCATTTTCTGGCACCTAGCAAAGAGTAACATAAGTATTCATTTTGTATACTCAGAACCACATTTGTTCAACTTTTGTTGCCCAATAATTTAATAATTCCTCCCTATCGAGGATTTTGCTTTCATTTAAATAGTTAAAAGCCAGAAAACACACACTTGGAAATGCTTTTATCCTTTTCGTATATGCTTAAAAAGATGCCTTACAAAGTTGTTACAAGAACTTTTAACTTTTGTAATCCAATGTATCTGCGACCGGAGCTGCAGCCTTTGGGGAATACTGCATGTTTTAAGAGGTGCACGAGAGGCTTAGTGGTCTCATTTAGCTACCTATGTGCCCCTGCAGAAGTCCTGCTAGCAATCAAACACTCTGGTGGAAAAAAGCTAATTCATTAATTAACCACAGTGTTTGCTGGAAAGGAAAGCGCTAAACAACGCGGCGCAGAAAGTGCAATTGCGGTTGCTGCAGGTCCCTGTCTGCAGTACGCGTGGCAGAGGCAAGCAATGCCTATGCTGTTTCTAATTATTCCAATTATCATGGCACACTATGAAAACTTGATTAATAACACTGAAGATATTGTTGTGGCAATTAGCCATATGGTTGTGGGACTTTATTCTGTCACGATTTAGCCATTAGCATCTACTTATGTTTGTCAGAACAGTGCATCCGTGACAAGTTGAAGTTCCGCTCACCTTGCCGAGTCCCCTGTGAGCAACACTAGAGAGCTGTTTATTCCTGGGAGCCCCTTGCCTGAGTAAATTTTTCATGTGGCATCCGGTCTGGCTGGGGACAAATGTCAAGCAGCTTACGCGACGACCCATCAAGCCAGGCTCGCTCTCTGCGAAAGGTACCTAGTAAATTGCTTGTCAAGGCAGACTTCTTTCAGAGAAGGATTTGACCAGTAAAATTAGTGTCAAATGTCTTGTATTGAATGTTTTCACCAGTTACCCATTCAGGCAGCATGCACCTACCCTTATTTAGACGTGATGAAATGCTCTATTATGATTTTATACACCTATGAGTTACATACTGCAGTATGCTTGAAATGTATAGCTACAAGCACAGGGACCGTCGGGCAGCAATACTGTCACTTTGGTCAGCTGAACTGACAGGTACATAAGCTGACATTTTTCATGAGCCTTCTTTTTAAAACACAATGCATATGTTCAAAAACTACATTTTTTTTATGCTTTCCTTCCACTTTGTGGTCAGAATAAATGGCTCCAAATTCATCTCTAAGAGACAAGGAAGAATCTTGAAAAAATCCTAACAGCAGAATCTTACCTTTTTTTCCCCCTCTGAAAGTAAAGCAGCAGCATTAAGACTCACCACATCTCTACCATTTCTTGCAAATTAGTTAGGACAAATGTGTTTATATATGTATGCCACTCAAAATCAAAATATTTATATTCCAAGATATCTTTAAACTTGACTAGTAGATCACAATTAGGATTCAACAAGTTAGTCCTCATTAAAAGGAGTAGGAAGCACTGAAGAATTAGCATCTTGTTACAGAGGGATGCTGTATATACAACTGATGGAGCTGTGCTTACCTATTTCGGAGATGAGAGGAGGAAACCATTACCCCAAAGCTTGTAGAAATAACAGTAAAATGACACTACAGCTAATGCCTGCAAAGAGCTTTTAGGAAGAGTACAAGATTGAGAGTTGCTATTTTTTCATGTATTTTCCCCAATATATTTACTTCAATCCTAATGGTAGTTTTCCCTTTTACAGTCAGTATCTTCCATCTTTACAAATCTTTTGCATACCCTGAGAAGACATACATGTTTAAAACCAGAAAAGTAATTGCAAAGAAATAAAAATACACAGAGGACTCCAAGCAGGTGTCGCATTTTTAACTATGTGTAACCCATTATTTAATGTTGAAACGAGTTTGAGCTGGCAGGATTTCGGCATATAAAACCTGCTGATAAACGGCAATGTAAGAAAAGCACAGTGCACGCTCCTCACGTAGCTCACTATTCACCCGCAAAAGGAAGTTACGAGCAAAAGGGAGGCAGGTACTGGATCTGCTTTCACACCTGACTGGTCTGAGTCTGAGAGGCTGAAAAACTTGGCAAACCCTCCTTTCCATTCACGCTGATTGACCTTTTTACACATTTGTTTTTTAACAACAGGATTTGTGGAAAGCTACTTAACGACAGTCCTAGAAACCCCCTCTGTCTGCGCATGCACTCACATGTGGAGGGGCTATGCAAGAGGACTGCAAGAGAGCAGCAAAGAGAGAAATAAATCCTGTGTGGGAAGGGTGCAGCTGAAGGGCCCGTGGCCTCGGTCAAAGCTGGGCCAGATACTTCCTTCCAAGGTGCCTACAGGACTCTCACCCATCACGTGGTTTCGGAGGAAAAGAGATGGCTCTGGAGCTGGAGTCTCATATCTCTGCTGGAGAAGCAGAACTGCTGCTCTCTCGGACGGCATCTCCCTCTTTGCCATGCTGGAAAGCCATTTTGCACCTTGAGGCCCACTGCAAGAATACAACTGCGGTTACAGCGAGAAGAATAATGGGATTGCAGGCAATCCGGTCTCACGGTTAAGATGCTGTATCCGGAGTCCACAGACGCTTAGTTTCTGTTTATTATCCAGGCACAAATTTTGGACAAGGTATGGCTGAATGTATATTTTCAGCTAGTACTGGCACTCAATATTTGGAGCAAACCCAAGAGGATGAAAGAGGAATTAAAAATTATGCTCTCCACATCCAAGGTCAAATCCGAAGCATAACTGCAGATCAGATGTGACCAGGTCATTCCTCCTTGGTCAAAGTCATTCTCTGCCAAATCTCTATCCTAGGAAGAAGCTCTGCCTTGGGATGATTTTGGCAAGTGTAGAAAGGTGAAGTGGAATAGGGAATAAGAGAGTTCGGGTTACCCCATGATTTAAGTATTCTCACACTGACACACAAAAATTGGGGACTGGCCCTAACAAGTCACATAGCAAGACATGACTTAGCTAGGTCTTGTGCTCAAATTCCTCTCTATATTATAGAGATAGAGAGCTGTTTCTTCTTCACTTTTATCTTATTTATACAGTCTTAAATATTTTCAGGAACTTTCTACTACGAATATGTGGTTTCTGATTGTCCTTGGCACTCAGTCTTGGCTGGATCTTCTAGACACTACTTTTGCCTGCAAATTCACTGTTTTAGTTTAATTTATTTTTATAGACTGAACAACAAAGGATGCGCCAGGCTTTACAGCTTTCTATAACTTGAACAGGTGCTCCATCTCAGGAACTGGTAAAGGAAAGTATACTTTTTATTATTTGTTTCTTACCAATTAGAAGTATTCCTCCAGAAAGGATTTCAAGTTCCAATTTTCTGTACGCTTCTCAAAATTTCAGAGTAGAGAAGGGACATGAAAAATCCCCATCTCTGCCTCCTTGCCAGAAAACTATTGCACGCTTACTCATTTGAAATAATACATATCTCAAAATGACATTAATTTGAATTCTATTGTGCTCTTCGTGTTTTGATCTGTTTCTTTAAAACTGTATTTTAACTTACTTGTGTTTTTTTTTCCTGAAACTACCACTTTCCAATGCTACTGTAAGAGCTGCACAAGGGACATTTCATTTCCTTTTTAGGCACCCTGAAAAGGGACCTGACATCCTAATCCTCTGGAAGGACCCACAGCTGGCAAGTGCAGACGGGGAAAGTGTCAGTCTGATGGGACAGAGTGAATGCTTGCTTCATCACAGGTACTTTCACGAATGTAGGCAGGCTATTTTGCAGCGTGCTCCTTAGCTTTTAGAGGAACAGAGATATTGGGCTTTGTCTAAAGGCTAATTTATCTGACCACACTTTTCTGCACTCCAGCACAAGGATGCCACGCTGTGGCTGAAGAAGACAAAAACAGGTCCAGTGCTGTGTCTTTTCTAGTGAAGCCAAATGCATTTGTCTGTTAAACCAAAGATCATCCTGGGCAGCACACAGCACTGGAAACCACCCGCCAGACTGACTTAAATTCATTTTGTGGGAACAGAATGGTGCTCTAAAACCCATTGCATTGACTCTTGCTCCCTTGATAATCTCAACAATTCATCTAGGCACACCTTTCTACACTGAATTTTTGCTCCTTGTTGTTTGCGACGTAGGTAATATGTTATATGAAGGATAGGTAATTTGTTATGTAGGAAATTAATATGAATATGAAGGAAATTAAGTCAAGACTGGTCATCACAGTATTGGTAGTTGGTAGCTGGCAGTGACAGGTAGAATGCATACTTTGAGGAGGTGGCATCTATCTCTGTCAGTTGAACCGAGTTGTGAAAACGCTTGCCAGCTATCATTTCTCACCTTTCTTACTATCCTGGATGGAATTCCACAATCTTAGATATATGATCCTATGCCTCCTTTTAAAGGGTCACTGCTCAGGATACCAATTATTTGTAGACTTTACTTTCATACAGAATTCACATGATCTCCAAAGCATCTGTTTGTAGAGGGCTTTGGTGCTCTCTGACTGACTTACCAATAGCTCTGATCTGCTATCCTTTGAAGAATCTATATTTTTCAATGAGAAGCTCTAATTCAGAGGTTTACACTCAAAGACCTCCCCTCTACATAAATGGAGAGAAACAACATGTACCAGAAAAATGACTGATTACATTCAAATTTCATACTCAATAGTCTGTTGAAGACTCATCTCTGAAAATTATCTTCAGGAAGTGCAGCAAATCATCTCAGACTGCACCTTGGATTTATGAGAATTTGTGGACTCTAGGGAGTTCTTTTTGATTCTGTTCTATCTTTACCAACAGACTGATGATTTGCTTAATGTAGCACCAGTTTAATGAAAAGACTCGGCGAGGACACTAAGACTTGCCCCATATCATCTTCCTGTCTTTATGGAAGATAAGCATAATAATTTTCACTAAATGCTACACATTAGAATCTTTAACGAGAAAACTCTTGACTTACTTAAAAAGTTGTATTTTAATATTGCACTGTTGCACACTACTGATCAAATAATTACCAATGAAATTTTTACTAATATCAGGATACATAGAATGATGCTCACATGTTAAATCCAGTGATCCAGAGATTCACATGAGATTATTTTCTTAACACTGCACCGTGAGAATAGTATTTATCAATTCACCAATCAATATCAGAAAACAAAAGTCACAATTTCTAAATCTGAATATGCCTTTCAAATATATAAATATAAATTAGGTATTCTAATCAACTTTTACATATACAAGTCAAGACATGAAGGTGCTGCATATCCGAGTCAAGAATGATGCAAGATATGAGAAAGTCATAATTCTTTCAGTGACAAAGAGCTCATTTGGAAGCTGATTAGTGATATGTATATTTATTGTAGATACATTAAAAATAAATAAAATAGAATAAAATCCCAGAATCCCAGAATGGTTGAGGTTGGAAAGGACCTCTAGAGATCATCTAGTCCAACACCCCCCTGCTCCAACAGGGACACCTAGAGCACGTGGCATCCACAAGGGTTTGGAAGATCTCCGGAGAAGGAGATTCCACAACCCCTCTGGGCAGCCTGTTCCAGTGATTTATATGCCAGGATTATATCCTAACTCAAATTTAGGTTTTCCATTTGTTGGGTCTACTGCAGACCATGAAGAAAGCCTTGTGAAAACTTGCATACTTTTTCAGCTGTCCTAATGAAAGATCTTACTACTACCTACATGCCCTACCTACCCTGCTTATTTTTGTCATTAGCCAATCACACCTACAACAATATTTTCACTAAGAATGTATAATTATTCCTATGACATAATGAAGCCTGTATCTTCAGATAAGTATTTCTTGTATTTGATCAGCAATCCTACTAAGGACAAGACAGCCTTTTTTTTTTTTTTTTCTCGGTGCCCCAAACAACTTCCTGAAATAGTGATGATAAATCATTTTTTTTTCTAATTTCAAATTTATTTAAAAAAATAGATTATGGATGCAGCCAGAGTGCTCCTCTACTGATGCCACACTTCCACTGGAACTACTGATTTGCCATCACTAAGCCTAGATCACTCAGATTTATCGAAACAGTAGGTAAACTCTTAACTGCAAGAACATAGTGGAAGGGTGGTAATAATGCTGCACCTTGGACAAATGAAAACCTGAGTGAAAGAAGGTGTCAACAAATACATTTCTATTATTAGTTGTAATTTGGTACATATTAATGATGATGCAACTGAGGCTTGTATAACTGCAAACATGAAATATGTTTGCAGCAACTGAAACCAGTGGAACTGTTTGAACTGAGGAGGCACCACTCAAATCAGCTTCAATCCGCACTACAAACTGGGCAGAGCTGTGATTTGGAGTAGAGAATCAATGGCCCAGTGGCTTGAACTGAAATGGACTTTGTGGAGTTCAATGACTTTTCTGTTTATATATATGTGTATAACACTGAGTATCATTTCAATGCTAAACTGTTCTTTCTTTCAAGGCAAAGAAAGATGCTGCACAGCTAAAATTTAAGATTACACAGTAAAAAATCCATACAAATAATTACAAGTAAAAGCAAAAGCCTAACTCTTATCATATTGTGAAATCACTAGTTTTGCACATGCACCTCCTTTAGTTCCAATTTTTATCAAAATATGCACAATTTTAATATTAGATGCTATTAAAATATGCATAAGACAGATGCAGACAATTAACATATTGTATTAACTTCTGCATTTTTTATTCTTTATTGTATCTCCTACATTGCATTAACTTCATTTTGCTGCAGTAAAAATGATCTCCTTTATTTTTTAACTCACGTTATTTTAAATGGTTTCAATAGGACCAGCCGACTTATCACTGAGGTGAAGAACCGGGGAGGGGTCAGCACCCACCTTTGCTGCTGAAGTCAATTTTCTGCTAGGCTGAGTCAAGAGAGCCACATCACATCTGCTTGCATTGTTCTGTACCAGTAGCTGCAACTATATTTATTTTTTTTTAAACAAAGGCTTGGTACTTGCAGAAGCCGTACGACTGCGGAGACCATAATCTAAAATCATGAGCGCCACAATTTTTATGACGACAATCTTCTCCTCCTGGCGTTCAGGCAGTGGTTTTTGGGTGGATTTCCCTGCATGTGCTCCGACGAGGCATTTACAATCTCCTTTATGCAAATTACCCCAGCAGCTGTTTAAGAGCCGTGGTTGTCAGCCCAGGCAAGGGGAATGTGATTTGGTGTGTCACAAATGGGGCAGGGCTTTATTAGGCTCTGCTAGAAAGTTTTAGCAGATGCCTTAGTACAGATTCAGCAGGATCTTTAACCTCATTATAACTTTATGGCTTATGGAAAAAAGACAAGACAAAAAAACTCCTTATACTGTGGGTATTCTCCAAAATAAGGGCTTTTTGCAACGCCCGCTTCTGAATTATCTGTATATAACAAATGTAATCTTATATTTTGAGTGGAAAAAACCACAGGTTTTCCCAAAGATATCACATGCAGGTGAAAGGGTGTTCCTAGGGAAAAAAGCAATACTGCATTTAAGAGTAACTTCTGAAGAACAAAATCTGTTTTGCAACTAAAAGAATGATTCATCATAAGGCAAAGGCTACAGTTTATGGGTATACATACTAAGTTCTTCAATCACATTGCTAATTGAAAATGATACGTCTAGGTTAACTGGATATCCTTGATAATAACACAGATAAAAACATCCACAGAAGATTCTTCTAGGAATATGAAGCTAGAAGAGCGCTCCAACTCTTTTGTCTGCTTCTGTAAGACTGTGGGTTACTGTGTTACGGGGTCACTTTTAATTCTTCATTAAGATTCATTTTTACAGCTCTTTGACTTGGTGAATCCCATATATTCAATGATTCACAGTCATCCTGCCAACAACTGTTCAACTCGTGCTAGTCTAACATAGGGAAGGAAGGAAGGAAGAAGACATTCTCTCTTTTTACCAGTTGTACTTCATCTATTATTGGCACTAGTGACAATATACACCCTAAAACACTACTTAGCCAGAAATCAATTTTGAATTCATAAATCCTTACAAAAATTACTGAATACACTCCAGACTTAGTTTTTTAAATGCCAGTAAGTTATAAATTCTAAATTCTAAATCCTTAAAAAGCAGTAATCCAGTATTTGGAAGAATTTGATTTTTATAAATCAATATGAAATAAAATACAAAATAAATTCTTTTAGAATATAAATGTACTATATTTTAGTATTTATTTCATGCAGAAAATGACTTGTCTGTATATCACTGAATACTAATTATAGCTCTCCCTTAAAGTTCCAGAACATTTGGGTTAAGAACAAAAATGAAAAAAAAAAGTACAACTGACAGGATTTGGAGTGAAGGACAAGTGGAAACAAGCAGTTTGTAGCAGAACAATTATGAAGGGAAACTTACAATAAGCATATTATCCTTAATATTTCTGTGTTGCCTAAGAGGATGCTACATTCTTTCAAGAATAAAGGTCTATGCCCTGAAAAGGTGACTGAAAAGTAAAAAAGAAAAGAATTCAAATCTAGTTTTGTTGTGTGCACACATACAGTCCACTTATAATATGGTTGCCATGCCATAGACCACAGAGACTTATGGTTGACTTTAGCACACTGACCACTCAGAAGAGTCTCTAAAATAAGCACTGGTATTAAACACTCCCTTTTTTTCAGAGTGTGAGGTTTTCCATAAGAACGCAAGGATTTCCAGCCCCAATAGACTTCAAGACACTGTGACTAAAATGACCAAAACGCAACAAACTAGAGTTTCATCCTTTCATCTGAGAGTTTTCTCAGAGTAACATTATTGTCTTAGGTCAGAACCGAATGTGGATACAAAAGACCTACTAAAATATCTCTATAAAGTACAACTTAAATATTTAATTTTCCCCAGGGACATCTTTCTCCCACTCTTCTTGCACAATAACATCTTCAATTATTTCATCCAAACCCAAAGAAATGCTGGCTTTCTACTCAGAGCAAACTCTTGAATGGTCCTGGCCAATTTGATTTAGCAGGTTGGCTATTACCACTTACATTGTGTTTGAATTAAGACTGTCTATAATTTGCAGGGCTTACCTTTATCCGCGATTCTCTTTGTTCATCATCTGCCTGAACCTGGCTTGTTAGCCTTGCAAAAGTAGCTAAGTATAAAGAACTCCTACAGTTCCACCTTGAAATGATCAATATACCTTAAAAATATATCTTAACTTTGAAACTCTTTTTGTGCCTTTCCCCAGGCGCAGCTTTCTGGACTCCCAGATGTAGTTGCTTTCACAACGCAGCACATCTCCACCTCGAGCGAAGGGAAGTGGCTATGCACTCCTCGAAGCACTTATTTTAACCTGCAGGAAAACTCAGGCTTTCCTCTGGCCTAATTCAACAAAATTCCCTCTCCATTCAAACCGATATTCCCTCTTCACTCTCTCCTCTTATTACCCACCTAACACTCCAGCATTTCCCAAATGAAAACAAGTATTTTGTCCTCCCTAACATCCATAGTTTTTCAGGTACAGGATACTGATCCTTTGCGTTTCTCAGGTTCTCCTCTGAGATTCTTTTTGGCTTAAGAAGTTAATCACATCAGGAGAAGTCATTTTAACTCACACGCCTTTAGGAGTAATTATACATTTAAATGATTAAACAAATCAGGAAGAAAACCTATCTACTGCACAGCGAAAGCAGTTAACACTGAAATCCTTTTTTTATATTAGTATCACAAGTCGTTTGTAAATAACATGCTCATTTTAGATATGTAAGGAGTTCTGCCATGCCCTGCAAAATAAATTATATTTTATTGGTGCCCGTGTGTTTCATAACTTCTATTTATTTGCTGCAAGAGTGGAGAATTAAGATAGAGTAGTTTATTTCACCAAAAGACTGACAAATGGCTCATTAGACACTTATGGAGCTGAAGCTAATTGTACGATTTTTTGTTGTATTAATTGTCACTGCCTGCTTAGCTGGCTAACATTGGTCATCAATACAGACCTCTTTCCTTTCAATCTCCAAAATGGGCGAAAAAAAAAAAAAAAAAAGGGAATTCTGAATAAACAGAGCAGTATTTATTTCCTAATATAAACAAAAATATTATTTGGATTGGAGGAGCATGAGGGAGGAGTAACACAGGATTAATGTGCTGGCTCTTCCCCACTGGGGCCACCAATAACAATCAATCCCAAACAGCAGTCACCTCACATCATCTAACAGCTTGAATCACAGATATTCAAAGATTCCCTTCCCTTTTTTTGTTCAGATTAAATATCATTTACATTGCACACTTTTTTTTTATTTCGTCAGAGACATAAGGTCAGAATTGATTGAATATGTACTACCTGCATATAATGATTTCCAGTTTTTTACAATCATGTGCTAATGCTGCACAGTAATGGCCTATGGATGAAGAGACAGATGTACTACCAGTCATTCGCTACACATTTGCATTAACAAATCATCATTTAATTGAAGCCCATCCAACAAGTTTATGCTACTTAAATAAAGTTCCTTCCAATAAAAGATGTCACAATGACACACTGATGTTAACTGCAAGGTAAATAAAAAATAGTATTTTTTTTCTTGTCACTAGTTTAGGTAAGTATTAAAGCATTCATTTATTAATTTGTAATTTGCTCAGAAATAAACCACCTGACATCTAACACAGCAATCCAAGATCGTACTACTATGAGATGAGATAATTCACTTTTAGAAATAATCGTTTTGTAACACCACAATTTCATGCTTTACAGATTTTTATTTCCCCCCAAAATATATAATAGAACATAGCTTATATAAAGGCTATACATGAGTTGTATGTTAATACTTTTAGGCAAGCTCTAATAATACGAACCTCAAACCCTGCTGTTATCAACATGGGCTACAATTTTTTTTATGTCTCATTGTTGACTACAAACATTGGCACCACACTTAGAAATCTAGTTGCCTCCCTCTACAATTTAGATATTACTGCTTTCTTTTTAATACTGTCTAGGGAACAATTCAGGCAGGTAGTGATGCCCATACGTGTTTCAGATATAGAAAAGCACTATCTATTCATTTCTTCTTTCAGAACGTGTTGCAAAATATTAAAATCTGAGAAGAAAGCACGTCATAAAACGAGGAACCTATAAAACCAATTTTCTCTTCTTCTAGAGATGGTTTAACAGTACTTCCAGCACACTCATTTCATGGTACTTTTTTGCATCCCTAAAGCAGGAGAAAGATATTTTGGAGCTATCTGTTAAACTGACAAACAGTACTTCAAAGCTAACATGCAGGGAGAAGGAGATATATTCTTAATTGTGTTTTTGGCTTAAATCTGCATTTTCTAGAAAACATAATCTTTTAGAATTAAAATACTATATTCCCGAAAGATGCTATTACTAGTAAGAGTTGACATCTTTTACCGTGCTGGTATTGGCTTACACCTGGTGATAGCATTACAATCTCTTATTCACCTAAACAGAAATATTATCAGATATTTCCATTTTCCTAGCTGCAAAATGAAGATTGTTATTTTTCCAAGAAGACAAACACCTTATCCTAAGAAAACAGAAAGCACATTCTGAGGGTGGGATGAGGAAGTGTTTTTACAAACAGAATAAAAGGGAAAGACTTTAAAGATGAACAAACACCTTCCCCCCCCCGCCATAGGACAGTGGAGGGGAGGAGAGGAGACAGGGGTGTCTCCAGGCTGACCTTTTGTGCTGTTATTGATGATTGAAAACATAGAAAGGATCTCATCACATCAAGACTCAAACACTAAATTGTGGATTTTAGAAATAGGTTATAAAGCACACTGCAGCATTTAAGAAGAGATAAAAATGAAGATTTATTTTCTTACACAAGCAGCAGTGTGTAAAAGCTACACAAAGCAAAAGGCAATACAATACAAAATAAACACACGTACAAAACCCTACTGTGACTTGTCTGCATGTCCCCCATGCTTTTTATATGCTAACTCAGAACAGTAATTACAGATCTTGCAAGTTGACTTCTCTTTTCCAGAACTATGAGTTGTACGTAAAACGTGCCTTTTCATTGCAACAATTACCATTAATCACAACAGTGAAAGCTAATACCACTCAAGTCCAAACTACTGCTGTGCCCAGCAATATATCAAACTGTCTATTGTCAAACACACTAAACAAACTTAAACAGACTGTTTTCACTAAAAATAAGTGAAAACATGCTTGCTAAGTATTTTTTAGGCAAACTGCAATCTCAGTTATCCAGATTCTGTCACTGGAATCTAATTTGAAGTAGTCAATCACAGCCTCGGACAGATCCGCACTTGATGACAGAGGAGGTAACTTGCTGGGACTAATAAATGAGTACCTACAATTGACTAGTCTAACCTCAATTTCTTTTAAGGATTTATATCCTTAACAGATTTACACAGATTCTGATATAAATCCAGTTTGTTCCTTTTGTTTATTTACTTCCTTTAGCTCTGAGACAGAGAATTCAAAAGAAAAGAAGAAAATGAAAACTACGGAGTACTTTTGCTGCTACTGTCCTAAGAACACTTTCCTGTCTAACAAGCTTAATAGTATGGTGTTTTTTTCCATCTTCATATCTCTGCTTAAATTACTACTCACATTTCTCAAAATCTTTGTTATGAAGAGGCCATACAGTTAGAATTTGTCCATACATTAACAAAAACCCATTTCCAAAATGTCAAACATATCAAATACATATTATACTATAAATGGTGAATGAAAAAAGATACACTTTTACTTCTTATTTTACCTCCCTATCTGCACCTAAGTCCTAACTATTTTCTTAAAAAATAACTACGTCATTTGGTATCTGAAAGACAAAACCATTTGCCAAAGAAATCAGTCAGTTTAGCAGTAGGTAAGTTTTATACAAAAGAAGAGCTACCGCAGGACAGGAATACTGGAGTTTAACAAACAGATCAGGCCTTTATTACCAGCAAGCTCCATTATGGATTTGTGAGCTTTGTACGCCAAGCTCCCCCAAGTGTAATTAAATTTTTATTTATAATGTGTTTGTGACTGTTAACTTCATGTTGCCTCTGCTTGTTCCCCCCACCCTGACGAGAAACAGTTTTCCACATTTACTGCTGCAGAGAGCAGCACTTTATTCAGTTGCTGAATTCATCTCTAGCCTTATAAGAGATGTGCAGTACAAATAAACATATTGTGTATTATTCATACACAAACACCATGTATTCAAGCATAGATATATCCATATACACCCCTGCATACAGATGCTTTAAACCAAAGCTGAGGACAAAAGAAGTACACGTCAGTTAAAATTGAACACAAGTCAGCAAGCACCACTTTTTTTTTTCTACCAAGAACACTGTTTATCACATATTTATATTGCAGAGAGACAGGAAAGCTTCAGTAAGACAGGGGGATGCAGCACTGCAGAGTACATTTTATGCTGCAAGCAATGTCTGAGATTAGTGTAAATGTACCGGGAAAAGGTTCTGAACTCCAACAAAGCCATCATCTCGTCTATTTTTTTCCTTCATTTATGAAGAAGACCTCATGAAAATGCTCTTTAACTCCAAGAACATAATTTTTAGTTTTTGTATAACTCTATTCTCTCCTTCATTCAGGTATTACCCTCTGGTACCAATACTTTAAAAGAAGAAGGAAAAAAAAATGCTTAATATAAGTAACCACAGGAGGATCTCTTCTCCCCTTGAAAAACTGCAAATAAAGATGTCAGCTATTGAGTATATTTGTGGCATCTCCAGCAGCTGCTGTTAAATACCAGCTGGTCTAGCTGATTAAAATTACCTCCGAGTTGGTATTATAAAGATGCCTGGGCAGCGTTGCTGTATTAATGGATTATTGAGTGAGCGATGAAAACCTTGGCCAGCTGATGCGTTTTATTACAGATAGGCTTTATGATGTGTAATCACTGTAATTTTTATAACTGGAGGAAACAGGGAAAAAAGAAGAACCTTCTTTTCCCCCTTCCACACACCAAAATCAGTTAAACCACGTATATGTGTGTGTGTGTATATATATATATATATATATATATTTTTTTTTTTGCCCATCTCTTACTTAGGAGTTAGCTAGACAAAGATTTGTCTAGCTTTTCCTTTTCCTTTTCCTTTTCCTTTTTAATAGTATCTGCAAATAAAAGACACTCCAGCTACAAATACACAAAGAATTAAGAACTCTGTGCTTGGGACTACGCTGTATTTAGGCATTTTGCATACACACATCTATGCTGAGGTATATGCATTTACTTTGTGCAAACATGCATTTATTTCACACTTGGACTACCAGGTATTTGTTCCAAATGGCTGTGGCCATGTGGCATAAACCCTCTTGCATTATTTAATGACTCAACTACACTGAAAACAAACCTTTACCTTGTCCAGGGAGAGACACTCACTGAACTTTTCGCCCATACTAACTACATATTTGTGATGTTGTCTTGTTTTCTTTCTGGTTTGCGCCCAAACTTATTCTGGTTATTATACAAATTATGTAACTTACCAGTTTTGAGACTTAAAAAAAACTCCAAAACATACGCACTGTCAATTGGAAGATTCAGATACCTCTGTGAAACACTTCTTTACAGGTAACTTCTCTTGTGAAATGGTTAAGCAGCCAAACAGGAAGTGCAGCCAAAGGTACCTCTGCCCCAGGGCAACTTATTGAAAGTGTCTCAAGCAAAAATACTGCAATTATTTCAGGTGTGGACACACACCGAAAGCACGGCAACAGCATTTGAGACTCAGTGGGTTAGCAAATTCCAAAATTCCAACAAAGCAAGCAGAACACACACTAAAGGAAAATCTTGATTTTACTTTAGAAGCAACCTTAGCTTTAAGCTTAGATTTCTCTAACAACAGTCTTCACCTCACTAAGGAAATGTGGCTCTGTTCCTATTGCTCCAGACTTGATAATCAACATAACTCCTCCACAAAGTTTAGTGAATAATTTAGTGAAGTTATAAGGCTTATGCGACCCTATGAAATACTGCTGGATATTACTCTAGTCCATAAAGTGGTAGTGTTCTCCTCAAAATTCACCACTCTATACATAACACACATTTACCTACTTAGGGATGAAGCTCATGGAACATACTGTAAGCAGATCATTTAAAACATTTGGTGTCAGAAGAAAAAGGTGTTCCAAGCCCAACACCGGATAGATCAAAAGATAACTTCAAGATGCATCAAAAATAGATCAAAGATAATTTAAATGCAAGGATTTTACAGTGGACAAAGCATTCTGATTTAATGGTCTTAGAAATATTTTAAAAAATATTTTTTAACCATTTATTCATAGCATTTTTAGTCCACTCAGAAGGAAAATCATGCAAGGACTCACCTCCTTCATATTGGGAGAACCAAAACTATCTTACAGTACAAGCCTGTTTCTATTACATATGTAGATCTTGAACTGTTGGGTTGATAAATCTCTCGGATCACCTGGCTTCTCGGAGATATTTCGGTACTGCTATGACCATCAGTGAGAATAATGCTAGTTGTCGGTAAAAGACAGTCGCTAATGGCTAGTGGCTAAATGGCAGCTAATTAGGGGCCTTTTCAGCCTTCCTAACTCCACCACCTCCCTTCAGAGAACATTTGAGGTGGATAAACTGGACCAAACCATTAAGACAGGTCATGAAAGACTGTCCAAGGTGAAACTACACCAAGCAGCACAGCAGCATGATTCTCTGCAGCACGCGATAACAGTCATAATAGTCCTAAATATCTAAACTTATGTCTGTGCCAAGTGCAGAAGGCAGAGGCCACAGTCCGTTGCTCACAGGAGCATCGCCATCAGGCACCTATTATATTGCCATTTTACGTGTGCAGCCTAAGTCCATCTTGGAGTCAGAAAGCTCTTTTGGGAGGAAATTGCATTTTTGTATTTGTTCCAACAATAGAGCATGTTCTTTTTTTTTCTTTTTACTTTTTCTTTTTTTTTTTTTTTTGCAGTGCTAAATAAACAAAAATAACAATGACTGTGGCTTGGTAAAACCCCCAGAGTTCCCATTTTTCCCTCTCCTGTAAACTGTTATGCTGGAATCACGTGTGGACCAGCGAATACAACTTGGTGTTCAGTACTAGGCACCTTCTTTAAATAGATATTCTTCGCATATGCAGGATACGTCTGGTGACACGTGGTGAGCAATCCCTCCTGTTGAGTCAAGCAAGGGACTGCACTTTGGAGTCAGCAGGAAAGACAGCCTTTTTGGTCGATGGGTAAAGACAAACACTCCGTGTCCTAAATACTTATTCTTCACTGTTTTTACGGAAAATTAAATATACTATTTTAAAAAATACTTAGTAACAACTTACAAATCAAACACGGTGGCAAACTGGAAATGCTGCCGCTTGCGTTTCCTGTGGTGCCCGCAGGCGGCTGGGTGCCTGCGCAGCCGCGGAGCCGCGTCACCGCGGGGCTGCCAGCGGGACCCTGGCCCCGTGGGGGCTGCGGAGGCACCAGGGCCTACCCTAAACGTGCTGTGTAAAAAGGCACACGGAAAGGGAGAACTCTTTCCCAACACCTGTATGAGCATCCCTGGAAAACCACCAGATCAGGCAGGAATGGGAAGTCTGATCACACCTTGAAGTCGGTGCTCTACACTGATTTGAAATTTAGGATTAGGATTAGGAAGGTGCCTCCCAAAATTACTGCTTGCGGTAATTACTGCTTGCGGATCTTGCAACTGCTTTAATTGCAGAAGATGTTTGTGCAAGAGAGATTAAAAAAAAAAAAAAAAGGTATTTTTGAAAAGGGATTTCTCTTACCAATTTTCTGCAAAGCAATCCTAACTCACTCACCATACCAGGTCATTTTTGCTTTGTTTTCAGCTTGGCTCCACTGACAGCCCTTCACCTTTGCTCAGAGCCAGGCCTAGGAAATTGCTGTTTAATGTTAAGCCTCAGATTTTTCGTGCTTGAGGTTAGAAGAAATGTAAACAAAACTCCTTTCATTTTGACGAAAGTAAATGTGAATTAAAGGAGTTAATTTAACTTTGTAGCAGGTTATTTTTACCAAAGTTTACGTCCAGGGCCCAAGTGACAGCCAACTAGTAGCACTGAAGTAGTAAAGTATTTTATTCAAGAAGGAAAAATCAAAGGAATGAACTTCTCTCAATGCTAAACTATTACCTTATACTAAAGAAATATCTTTGTATTTTTAATAAATACATAAACATTGATATGCTCTGAATTAATGGTCAATTTAACATGCATGCTAAATTTTACGCAAAACAAGATTCTTAATTCACTTGGGTTAACAAACATAAAATTCTGATAATTACAGATACAATAATGTCATATGAGCACTTTAAACATATGCTGTGGGAATTAATTCCTGGCTATTCCTGCCCACCGAGGACCAGTTTTTAATCTTCGATGCATGATATGTAGTAATGGATTTTACGAGTTGACTTTTTTAAATTTGATGATCAGGTTAATGAAATTTATAATGATATTTTTCACACCAAGTTCAAAATAGTAGTTAACTCCTTGGCAGAGGAATTCAGATTGGACATGTAATGGATGTACCAGCCACTGCTGGTGTGAAAGGATTAATCATCATTTTAGACTTTTATTAAATTAGATAAAATGGGATAGGCATGAATCAGAATATATAACAATTAATCATTGGACTTTATTGAGTCTTTCAAAAATCTTATTTGCTCCCAAGCTGATAACTAATATAGGCCATTCTGTACCAGTTTGACAAACTCTCCAGATAATGATTGTGACTAGAACATTAATAATATCATAATTTAAAAACAAAATATTCACTATGGTAAAAATGGTTCTCTGAAGATTTGTGGAAGATAAAGGATATAACCCTTCTTGCTTACCCCGAAACATTTTGTTGAGCCATTGAAGCCACAGTTCTTTGTTACTGCTCTCTTTCGCTTTTATATATTTGCTTGTTTTTTGGAATTTAGGTAATGGATACACTAATGTGCACAGGTGACCAAAGTTTCCTTTATATCCAACTAGTGAATTGTTACAGCAATACACACTGACATTTCTAGAAAATAAAAATCACTAAACTTTTGAAGTTTATTTATTGATCATTGAGAACCACCCCAGTTAAATTACCATAAACCTCAACATCACAACAACTACTAATCCAGATAATAGGAATTAAGGGACATGGAAGATACATAATAGGTATCTGGAGGATATGGAATTTATCCCATGAGTGTAGTAAAGAGCTCATAATTTAAGAGTGCCAAAACCCAAGTGCGTCATGAAGGTCTTTCCTCACAAGTGACATTAATTGCACATCCCACAGATGCTTATTATGTATTCTATTTATACCTCCAAAAAGAAAAATATCCATTTAAAGTTTAAAGGTTTAGCACTACTTAAACACAGTGCAACCCAGCTGTCTCATGATGTCACCGGGAATAGCACAGACTGCAGCAGTGTCATAGGGTAAGAAGTATTTCAGACACAGAAGACAAAACAGGATCTGTGTTTCTCTGGGAAAGACCCAGAGCTCAGAAGTACAGTAAAGTGGATGTGTAACTAAACACTAACTCACGTTGCATGGGGGTTTACATCATTTTACACATTCTTCTGATGACTGTTGTTGAAATAAGCAAATGGAAAATGAAATTATTACAATTCTTTTAAATACTTTTCAATATTCGCAGTCTGTTAAAGCATGGAATTGCTAAGGTCAAAGACACCATTACCTCTTCTGCAGTTCAGTCTACATAAATTTAAATGTGACATCATCATTAATGTTTCTAGACACTAACTATCTTGGAATGTTTCAAAGTTTTTGTGGGATCTGTTTCTTTTCTTCTGTTGTCGGGTTACCGCTTTATAAATTCTGAGATGGATAATGAAGCCAGTTAGGAAAATTCTTGGATTCAAGTTGTCCCACGTATTTACGCTTGCAAATATGCTTGACTGTATTTGCATTATTAAAAAAAAAAAAAAATAACACCCTCCAAAGTGGATACTGCGAAGTTTGCATGTCATTCCCACATGTACTTGTTAGGTGAAACGGAATAAATCAGAAGGCTCAAGCTTGAAATCTAACACCTCACACAGCATTTATTGATGTGAGTTGTAAACAACTAAGGACTGTGGTTAGATGTTGTTTGGAATTTTGATTTAAGCACTGTAAAAACATTTAATAAATATAACCTATTACTCAGTCATTCTGCTGCTACATTACACATGTGGGTATGTGCTAAGGTTTATTGTAAGTATGAAAATATTGTTAGCAAACTTCTCAGCCTTTGCTAATAAACTTTGGTAAGATCATTGGTAGGACATACAGAAACAGAAGCAGGAAGGATTTCATTATATTACGTAGTACATTAAAGTGAGCGCTTAAAAAGAAGAAAATAAATTTCTTTTTTCTCTCTCTCTCTCTCTCTCTCTTTTTTTTTTTTAATACCCAGAGTAAAATAAAGTATCTGTATTGGACATGTTAGATTATGAGAATTAAAAAATTTCTATAAAGACAATTAGAGAAAATAATATGCTAATGTGGTCCTAATTTCCAATGTGTGATAAAAAGCCAGAAAAAAAAAAAAGGCTGAAAAATAAAACTTACAGATGTCAATATAAAGGTCTACGAAAAGAGATGCTCTCCATAGCACTGTCAAAGCAGATGATGATAATCTCCTGATGTTACACTGGAGTAAGCTGTTTAGCTTCTCTGAAATTTGGAAATAGTTTCCAGTTGTCAATACATCTAAAACTGAGTAAACAAACTTCTGGGTGCACCCACTGTCTTCGTTCCTTAGAAAGAGTGCTATCTGGAAATTCAAGGACGTCATCAACAACAGTCAATATCAAACTGCAAAGGATATCTTAAGAGTGTTTTCAGAGGAAGAATATAGTAGAGGGCCCTTGATTTTCCATAAAAATTCAAATATGACTCATTCATTGATTTCAAAACATGTATTTGAAAACCAGCTCTTACTTTTCCTAGTTACCTTGGTTAATTAAGTTGGTAATACAAAACGGATACTCTGTTAATTTTTTTCTCAGTTTTTCACTATGCAAAGGGTTGCACTATGCAAAGGGTTTTTCACTATTTTGTAGGGTTGTGTGCAAATTTTCATTTCCGCCCAAAATTTGTGTGGCCTTAATACCCCAACCCTTTAGGGCTTTGCGTTATCACTTTTATTGATAGGACTGATGAAATACAGTATTTATTTTTATAATATCCGGTAAAATAATTCAATTTTTAGAAATGTTTATCAAACATCATTCTTCATTATTTATCTAGGTTAGAATATTGTGTAATGTGTCATGTAATATTTATAAGTTACATAAAATAGCCCATGTTAATTAACAGAACTACTGTAGAGCAAGCCATTCCTGTGACCCGTTAATGGATTTTATTCTTCAAATATGGATTTATTTCTTTAATATTTCATGTGATCCTTTTAAAAACTCTTGCTTGAAAACACATCAGAATCAGAAAAGATTCTCAAGGCACGCACCTTATAGGAACCAAAACTTTCTTTGCTGAGCCAAGGTAACTATAGCCCTAGTAAGATGTCAGAAGGGGGTTCATAAACTCATGAAGAACTTCTGCAAAGCTCTCCCACTTTAAAAGTTATGACACTTGTGATATTACTTTGAGAGAAGGACCTTTTTCTGTTGTGTTTACTTCTAGCAATGAGATGTATTTATCCAACTCAAGAACTTCTAGTAAACCAACCATGTCAGAGATGGCTCATGAGATATAATTGTTATTATATTGGCTATCTGTTGAATTGCCTCCTGAATTCTCTGCTGAATTTTCTTCAAATTCCTCACCTCAGTCTGTAACATTTAGATTGACTGAAAGGAGAGAGCACAGGAGGACAAATCAGTATCTCAAGTAGAATGGAGGGGATACAAGAGGCAGACTGACTTGACTAACAGGTAGGCTGCTATTTTTGTGGTGAGAAAAAGCAAAAGGGAAGCATTCCTCTTAATACTGTCATTGTAATCTTCTTATTCACATTAACCGTACTTCACTGGGCAAACAAAAAGCTTCTGGAGAAAATGCAGATAAGAGTTTATTCTTACAAAATTATGATTTCACTAAGATTTGACAAAATTTTCATTAGGAACGAATCTCAGCTTGAGGATGAATTTTTCTGCTAAAACCAAGGCCTGAGAGGAAAATGGCCCAGAAGTGCTGGACTAGTAAGGCATGCTCCTGGGCTGAGGGAAATTTGACTGGAGACTGCACTCTCCCTGTCACTGACAGCCCACATCTAAAGACAGATTTTTTTTTTTTTTTTTTTTCTGTAATACAACTGCCTGTCATTCTTCACCCCATTCTTCCATGAAAATCCAAAATGGCCTAGCTTGTTTTGAAATGGAACTACAAAAATATCCCAAATCCCGACTTTTTAAATTTATACGGAATCTAATTCCTGTGCTACAAATGGGCTTATTTTGTGCATTTACATATTTCATGCTCAGTTGTTTGAAAATTTCAAACAGAATTCTTCTTATCTTCACCACCCATTTGGTCCCAATTGCGTCTAAAGAGGACAATACAATTCTTAAATTAACGAGTATCTGGGTGGTGTTTGTGATATTCTTGCTAAGGCTCTTTGTATTTTGCTGGAAGCTCTTTTCTACATGTTTTGAGGTTTGCAAAAGAACATAAAGATTCTCACAGCAACTTTCTGTTTCCATCAGCCTTTGGATATCATGACTCCTGGATATTGCTTTTTTAATCTTAAAGACTGATAGCAGGATGACTTTCCCTTCCTGTGCAATGCAGAGTGTTGTGGTCATGATTTTCTGGACAGCTCCAAAGGCTTTCACAGGAATACTAAGGGTGTGCTAAGAACATGTGTTAGCAAGCCCATCCTCTCTTGATTCAGAGTGGTAACAACAAGCAATGAAAATGAAGCCCAGGTTAACCAAACCACAAATTATTCACAAACCTGCATTTTATGATAAATGCCCTGGCTACATAGCAAATGTGCTAATAACCATGCTAGTCCATGCTCCTGTATTTTTCCTACTAACATAATCTGAGCAAGGGCACGGTCACCCTTTCATTTTTTAGGCAGATGCTGAGTCAACTGTTTCCTGCAACAGATACTTAACCTTTGTCTTACTGCCTTTTTTTGTACTTATTTTCACATGGGTTTCCTAGACTAAGTTTTGTGTCCATGAAAGAAAGAGCAGGATATGTTAAACCAGACAGTGCTGATCTAACCTGAGCAGCTGAAGTGATTGACTCTGAGGAACACAGTATTTGAAGCAGGACACCTGAAATCCCTTGCTACAGCACAACCCTTCCGTTCCGTGTTCAGCTTTTGTAGCTATTGACAACAGAAACAAGACACAAAGACAGCCTTTCAAATGCCTATATATATTCTTACTAAATTCACCGTATCCTTCAGAAGACATACACCCTATTCAAATTCACTGGCCTCTAAGCAGGCCTCTAAGCCTACTTATGTTTAATGAGACCTTTTCTTTATTTTTTTTTAAGACTGCGTGATATAAACCAAAACGGAGGCTGTCCTGCTTGCTTCTTTGCCACATATAGATAATCCCAGGTACTTCATACGGGAGGCACATCACTTGCATCTGCTCTCCAGCCTCACAGCCCTGCGACACTGCATTAGCAGCTCAGCACATAACTATGGGGCAGGAGACTACAGCTCAGACGGGCACTTTAGACACCTCCAATCCTTCTTTCTTGTGGAGTGGCCTTTCACATCATACGTAATTCAAGCTTTCAGTCTAAAATACTATTTGTCAGAGCAGGAAAAATGATAATAAAAGTTTAACATACTATAATTTTCAACCTAGTACACAGCAAAAATGGAGAAGATAAGTGACACAAGACCAAAAATAACTTTTTTCAATAAAAAAGAACACCTTTTGGAAAAACTCAAGAGATAACCACAGATATCTATCATACAAGAACATGTAAGGTGGGCAGCCTCATTCTGAAAAAGAAAAAAAGCAGCTTTAGAATTAAACAATGCTTGCTTTTTGACTAAAAATAAGGTACCTATCATGATGCTTCAAGAACTGTCCACATTTATTTGCACAGAGCAAACCCTTTTGAGTTAGTATTCTGATGCAATACACTTGGTAGGTCAACAACAGGTGAGGCAATTCCTCTCTCCATTAAAATACAATTCAGTTTCATAAACGAGCTTTGGACTGTATTCTCTTCTCACTGTTGCTTTACTTTGAAGTTCCAGGTTTCTCGTACAGCTACTTATTTTGCTATACAAGATAGAACAGATAGGAAGCCTTCAGGTGCCTGAGCCATCCCCCCAAAACTTTATCTACAATCCCAGTGGAATATATCTCTTTTTAACATGTGGGCCCAACAATGGATTATAACTTTTCTTAGAAAAGTCTGTACATCTCTCATTAAATCCTTAAAAAGCATTCTACCAACAGACAGGCAAGAGTTTACATAGCATTAAAATCTATTTTACAAAAAAAAAAAAAAATTATACGTAATTATTTATGTCAAACCAAAAATAATTACTAGAAATCAACAGCAGTTTGGTCCTGAACATTTAAATGAGAATTCTTACTTTTTTCCCACCTGACTTTGTATTTACTTAGTCTTAGCTCTTGCTAGATTCTGAAATACTCATTTATTTTAATAGCAAAGGCAGATTTTGGTGGCTCCCCTACTAAGTGCACAATAGCTCTAAGTTGCTTTCATTGTAATTGCTGTCCAGTTAATTGATGACATCGGATTAAAAAGCACGTAGGAACTGTAATTAGTTTGGATCATGCCATATATTATTTCTCTTTCTTTTGTCAAGTGTGAGAGTCCAAAATAAACTCAGTTGTAGCTGATCTGGAAACTTGTCCTTAGCAACACTGATCTCCATGGTTATTTTCTTCTGGAGATCACAAAGATGACTCCTCATTGGGATGACCCGGGGAAGGTTTTTCTGGATACAGTGAATACCACTTGCATTCCTGCAATTGTAAAACTCCTCCCTCCAGAGGTGATATTGCCTGGTACCATAATGGCAAGCAGAGAAACAAGTGGATGCCCTACAGTAGCGCTGAGAGCAAAGCAACTCATGCCAGCAGCGGAGCATCACATCTGCTGTGGACTTTCCTTCAACATCACCTTCCAATGCTAACTTCCAATCCATACGTGTGACTAGGCAGGTACCCTCTGACCTAGTTTGGATCCTTCACTCTACACTGTTTTTCTTTCCTGCGTGGCACAGGTTTCCTCCTGAGGCGTAATGGTAGTACCAGCCTGCAGGGCTGACTGAACCACAGTCTTAGCTGGCTGATCGTTACAAAGCAGAACAGCAGCGGGAGGCAACGGCATCGGCACTGAATGTCCAAAAGAAGATCCTTCTTGTACTGAGGTTAAGCTACCAGGAAATATTTACACTTACATCTTCACTTGCTTTGTGTCTGGGAGATATGTACTTAGAAAGAGTTTGCTTAACCAATATAATATCAGCACGCAATCTGCCATTCGTACTGTGATGCAGGAGTCAGGAGGTTACGCCAGCAGCTAAACTTTGTTCATAAAGCTTTTCACACTTATGCCTTGTCATTATCTTCGAGTGTATTTCTTCTATACAGATATATTAGATATATATATTTACACAATCCATCAGTATGTATTGCATGAAGTTCTGTGAGGATGTCATGTGATGCAATATGAATATAATTCACTTTGTCACGCTCAGTAGGTAAAATAAAATAGTTATAAAAATATTATGTGGGACTCCTCCAATTTATTCATCTTTTAAATGAAATGTAAAAGAAAGTCCACTATGAACTACGGATAGTGGTAAAAAAGTCTGAAGATACGAATATATGAAACCTTTCTTCAAACCCTCTCCCTTCCCAAGCTGAGAACACATTCTGCTTAATTTCTCATGGCAAACACTGGCCAGTGCAGAAACTGCAGAATGATTTTGCAATAATTATTTTGTACTTTAACATGAATTAGATGTAAGGGTCAAAGAAATTAACACTAGAATACCATTTAATCCAAGACATTAATCATTGTTAACTCATCTAATTTTACAATTAAACTGAATATTCCATCTGTCAACCTTTCATAGCATCTAATTTTTTAGTTCAATTTTAGCATTTTTCGTTTTTATTTAGTGAAAAAATTATCAGGAGGCACGTCACTGAACTGTTAATGCAATCAATTCCATTTTATTTTTAAACCATTCTTATGTTTTACTTTACAAAGTTGAAATTAGATATGATTGGATAATTATTATAGTTTGGTTAGACTATGCACCTTTCACATTGCTACCAGGAACATTAAACAGTGTTATTGCACAGCACATTATCTTAGGATCTAAAAACACAACAGAGACATGGCAAATAAAATAATTAAGAATGATAAGACACAAAGTCTTTCATCTCTGTATTGCTGGTTCCATTTTGCTGATATTAATTATGGTTGATTATCACAAGGATACGCAAGGCCTGACTATAAGCGAGCAAACTGGCATACAAAAGTATTGCTTAGCCAGAACACTAATATACCTTACTACACCAAACGGTGTTTTCTTTTGGGTGATGAAATGAAATCAGATATCCCCATAACATGATGTCTGTTCACTGACGTCATCCATTTAACGGTAAAGAAACTAGTCTTCTGAGATAAAACATTTCACAAAACAGAAATTAAGAGAAAAGAAGAATTGTTGTAAATCGGTAGCACTTCCAGTCTAGTACACATGGCCACAGCTAGTGACAGCATGGTTTGCAGATGACTCAATAAGAGAAAAAGAAAAAAACCTCTCTAATAGTGATGCAATAAATACTGTAATATACATACTTTTCCACAGAAAATGGCGTAAAGTCTTTGCAGCATCCTACATCAAGCAAAATTAATGAATCACACCACAAGCACAGAAACGCCTGTTAGAACTGCTTTTCTAAGCAAGCAACTATAATTTCAAGAAGCTTGTAACCAAATATTATTTCAAAGGACAGTTTCTGAACATGAAATTATACAGCAGACTGGGGTACCTGACAGAGCAGTAGAACAAATCTCCCTACTATTGTAAAAATAAAAAGACTACTGTATTTGTAAACATCAAAGATGGAAATCAACTCTCTGCAAATACAAAGAATATAAAGGAGTTGTTCTCATTACCTTCTGTGGCAAGGTATAAACATGCAAGGTATAAAATACCGTATTTTTAAATACATAAACTATATACCTTGTTCAGACAGAGGGGAGACCAATATCCTTCTCCTCTAACTCCATAATCTCTTCTGAGTGAAGTTCCCAGGCTTCCTTCTATCATATATATACTAATTAGAGTGATATGAAGGATCGCAAATGGATATTGCTAGCAAACCCCCAAAACTCCACAAAAAAAAAGTCAACAAGAAGCTCACATGTATTCTGCCCTTAGGTTATGTTTAGCAATTATTAATAACCCAGTAGGCTTAATGGAAATACAAATGCTGTTCTAGTTCAAGAAACGTTAAATACAGGAAAAGATCCAACCTTTGAGGCTGTCAGCTAGTTCACTACTGGAAATCAGCATTCTGAAGATTTCAGGCAGCTTTAAAGGTGCAAATAATACAACACAGTCATGTTTCTTTCTCTTACTTTTTCTCCTGTTCTCTGTATTAAATCAGAAATCAGAGAAAGATATGACCTCACAGGCAACCTACTTCCCTCCTTTGCCAGTGCAGACTTGTTCTCTCTGACACTCTCTATTTCGGAGAGCTTTTCAAAGCCTACCTTTAAAATATTCTGATGGTTTTTCCTTTGTTAATTTTGATATATTATTTTACAGTCTAACAGCTCCCTGTTAGTAAGGTTTTGCTGATAGTCAGCCTGAAGCTCTCTCTCATAATTCATTCCCTTAACTGTAAATTTCTTTATTCAGACTCAGTTCTTCTATTTATGCCATACCAGACTGCACTGTTCTTCTGTTGTTAAAATGTCATGTTTTGAACTAAAGTCTATTTTTTTCTTTCAATTATTTCCCTTACTGAAAGGCAAAATACAGTTATGCTGATGTGAATACCTACAGTACAGATTAGTTTTGCCCCAAAATACTGTTTGCAAATTTTGGAGATTTATCTTTATTTTCTATGTATTTTCATAAGCCTTCATAAAACAGAAACACTATCTTTTTTGTTTTCTTTGGTATTTATAGTGCCTACCAATTTATTACCACCCATGAAGTTCATTAGTGACATTTGCCATCTCTTCCAGATTAGTGAAGATATTAAAGAAATACAGAACCGTACATTAAGAAAAACATACACTAACAGGATAATCTGTCTTCTATTACTTTTACTACCTTATTCTTACTCTGTGTATTCTTCCTCTCCCTGTAGCCCATTTATATCGACACTATTTAAATAAATTGTGTAGAATTACATTATGGAACTTTTCTAAACTTACCTGAAACCCAAATGTAAATGTAAATACCAAAATTATTGAATAATGATATTTTTAAAAGCAGCCTAGTTTGTCTTTTAAATATACATTATTTGCAAGTCTAAGACAACTACTTACTCTCAGTTCAACTCATCTTTAGAGGGTGTACTATGTCTCAGTATTTTTCCATTTTACTATGATATCAAATTAGGCTTTAAGTGTTGCAATTGAGCCCTAACATTCACAGAGTCTCATTTTCCCTTCCTTTCTATAGTTCTATAGAGTTGTTGAATGTAATTCACAATTACACTTGGAAATTCACAACCACAAATAAAACTTTTTTTTTTTTTTTTTTTTTTTTAAAGACAAAGCATACCTTAATTTTAATTCATGGCAAAAAGTTAGAAAACTATCTTTTTTTTTTTCTGAAAAGTCACATTTTCCTGTCACTGCACCCATACACATGGCTTGCGAACTCTTTAAGAAACAATGATCAAAGTGAATTGTATATCTAGAATTCTAAACTATGAAGGCAAAACTTTCGCAAAAAAACATCAATTCATAATTACACATGGTAAATTCAAGTTGCAGCCTTGGCTATTGATCCAGCTTGAGCAGAGCAACCACGATGGTTTGGATACCATGCTATGCAACCTTTCGGGGCCCTGCCTCATGCAAACTTGCCCTAATAAGGCCTCCTAGAAGAGGGAGCATGTCACCGAGGCACCTGAATGGACCTGAGCCAGATTAATAGAGCAAGGACTATCCCAGATGGCTCCAGGAAGAGTCACTTTCATATCTCTGCCCTGTAGCTTTTAGCTTGCCCTACAGCACCAGTGTTACCTGTATCCAAGACCCCATTATTGCAACAGCTGAAAGTTGACTGATGTTGAACTGGTGACAAAATTAAGCAAAGAAGTCATTCAATGCCAACGATTTTGCCACTCCTGTTGTGCCTTATTTCTTTTCTTATTCAACAGGAAGACTAAAAGTAGAATATATAGTAACACACTTCATTCCGTATGTTCTTTCATCATTGCATCTTTGCTAAGTTCTATAATAGGCAGCTGAAAAGACCATATCTGCACTGGTAATGTCATTGCCATAAACACCAGGGTTTCATTTCCTGCAACGCTGTCAACTGATTAAGTTTTAAGGGATAAGAAACATATTTTTTTTTTTACCCTCATTTCTCTATTCCTGAAGTTAAGGACAAAAAAAAAGTCTTAACACAAGAACATAGAACCAGAAGGAATCAAATTAACCAATGCATTGTAAATACTTACAGTCCATAAATCTGTGGAGCAATTTCCAGTCGGTTCAGATGCATGTACAGCTCAATATCATGTTTCTTCAGCAGATGATCCTGAATCTGGTTTACTTTAGTTACAATAGCAATAGATGGGCCTACGTCCTGTGGCCTTGCGAATGGCATAGGCGTAATCATTGCATCTTTCTCCTACAGACACAGAAAATGAGAAAAATATTAATAAACATCCCACAAAGCCTCATTGTCACATTGTGTGAGAGTAGTTTTCTTGCAATCATTGGCTTCCAAAGAAGCTGAAAACATTAACAACCCATTCTAATTCCAGCCAAAGCGGAATCTCAAGTCTCCACTTCTGCGGAGGCTGTGGTGGGATTCCCCTCCCCGGGCACTCTGAGCTTCCCTTCTTCCTGCTGCAAGTCAAAATGAAATGACTTCTCTTTTCATGCTCTGACAGAGTGTTGACAGGTTTATTTTTGCTTTAATATGAGCCGTCTGAGTCAGTCCAAAGCAAAGTACATGAGTGCTAACTCAGTAGTGGATGTATGACCTCAGAGGACAATAAATTGCATACTAGCAAATAATCTCCTTCCAAATAATTTTTTCTAAACAGGCTTCCCTTGCTCAGAAAATTTTGTGGCTGCACCTAAAAAGCTATGCAATTTTAACAAAGCTTCACAGGACCTCTAAAACAATATGAGAAATAGAACTTGAACTTGACTTCACTTTTTTTTTTTTTTTTTTTTTTGGTAAAAGAGTGAAATATTATTTAAAAAAGAGACAGAATGTTAGCAAGAAAGATGGCAAAAACTGAATAGTAAGTATATAAGAAAGAGGATGAGGCACAAAAAAAGAACAAGACAGATATATCAAGAGAAAGATAGGGGAAAGAGAGAATTAACCTATCGAAACAATGTGAAGATTAAACAAAAAAGGAAAAATTGGAATAGTCAGAAGACTGAGCAAAGACTTTGCTGCACTCTGCCTTGTGTATGGCTCCCAGACATGAAAGCTTCACTCTAAAGAATAGTTATTACTTTTCTATACCTTTCCTCAGGATACCAACAGAGAAACATTATCAAGCTCAAAGGATTAAAAGTTTCAGAAGACACACTGCTCCTAAAAATTGTTGAAAGACAACTTCGCTTGGCTCAATACAGAGAAGAGAACATTTCTAATATTCAATCACAAAGAAAGATTTTCTTTTCTGTATAAGCTATCCTCAAGGTTGTTTCTTGTGGCTTTATCCTTCTTCAACCTCATTCTCTCTGTATCAGCACTGTAAGAGGAAAGAATATTACATATATTTCACTTCACAAGCACGATAAATTATGAGATTTAAGTGGGCAGTATATATTCAATAATTTCTATCAAAATTCTGGCTTTTATATCAATCTCCTTGGCCCAAAATATTCTTTCTTAATTATTTCATTACTGTACCACAGAAAACATTGTATGTTACTGAGCAGTGATCTCAGGTTAAACGTTTTTATGTAAGGATCTGGCCAATTATAAATTTTCTCTTATAATCTGCTTAATCGGCATTTTCCTATGGCAATTGCAGCAAAGGGACTGATCTGTCTGTTACGGGGGTAGTGGTTTTGCCATGGCTAATGTGGTTGCAAGCCACAAGCTTCTAAGACACCCTAGCAAACTGTTTGTCCAAAGCTTCCTCACAGACTGTCAAAGTTCACTGAAATGGCATCTATTAGTAAATTCTAGAACCTTTCTGTTCTACCAAACAGAAGTGCAATATATCATGGAAATCACAGCTAACAGATATGTGGAATATGTGAGTCACAGATATATGTGAAAAGAAATCACATTTGAAGAAACATTAGAAGGAATATTAAAAAATGACCTTCACAAAAGAGTCATTTCATATGCACATAAAATATAGGTTGATCAAACTTAGCACGTAACTCAGAAAACATACAGAGAAAGTAAACATGATCTTATAGGCAATCCACGGCGATGATAATTAAATTAAATCCATTTGTGATTTTGAAAAAAAGATTTCTATCCCTGCTGCAGGAAGCTAGGAAAGAGAAGCCGGTGTTGCCTCCAATGCAAGAGAGCCTGTATAACCACCAGAAACCAGTGGCAAATGCCACTAGGAGGAAGGGTCCTCCACAGCAAATACAGATAAACCACCTCTTGCTTAGAAGCTGCAGCAATCTTGATTGCTCTGTTGCGTCAACTCAGTGGCTAATATAATGAAAAAAAAACAAAAAACCAAAAAACCCCATATTGCTCTCCCTCTGGCACCTGTCCCGGGAAACCTGCAGGCTCCCTGAAATGCGTGTTTACCCAGGCAGGCAGCATGGGAAACAAACGGGAGGAACTGGAGATCTGTGTGAGGTCCCAGGGCCATGATCTCACTGCAGTTGCAGAGACATGGTGGGATGGTGTACGCGACTGGAACGCTGCCATGAGGAAGCTGATGAGGCCTTCTAGAGACAGCTGGAGGCAGCCTCATGATCCCAGGCCCTGGTTCTCATGCGGGATTTCAGACACCCTGGTATCTGCTGGAAAAGCAACGCAGCTAGGCACAAAGAGCCCCCAAGGTCCTGCTGAGCACTGATGATAACTTTTTGACATAGCAGGTGGAAGAGCCAGTGAGGACAGGAGGACTGCTGGACCTGCACTAACAAATAAAAAAGGACTGGTTGAAGGTGTGAAAGCTGCGGGTAGCCTTGGATGCAGTGATCATGAGCTGGTGGAGTTGGATCCAGAGAGGAGGAAGCAAGGTAGGAACTCAACACTGGACTTCAGGAGGGCAAACTTTGGCTTCTTCAGAGATATACTTGGAGCAATCCTATGGACAATGACACTAGAAGGAAGGGGAGCCCGAAAGACCTGGTTAATATTCAAGCATTCACTTCCTCCAAGCTCATGATGGGGGGGCACAAACTGAAGCACAGGAAATTCCACATGAATTTCAGAAAAAAATTCCTGATTGTGAGGGTGACAGAGCACTGGACAGGTTGCCCAGAGAGGTTGGGAGTCTCCTTCTCTGGAGAGCTTCAAGACCCGTTTGTATGCAATCCTGCAAAACGTGCTCTAGGTGACGCCTTTGGTGCAGAGAGGTTGGACTAGATGATCTCCAAAAGTCCCTTCCAATCTTAATCATCTGTGATTCAGAAGAGCCAGTAAGGGAGGCTAGTAAGATCACGTAGCCAATTCTGAAACCCCCCAGCAAGTAGGTGAAAGTAGGAAAAGTGGGCAAATTTCCTTATCCCGACTTAATTATGGTGAGATGTTCCCTGTGATCACTACTTAAACTAACATTACAAGCAAGTTACCAAATTAGTCAGCTTTCGTTTTAACCTGTTTTTCATTTCTCCATGGTATGCTATTTCATATTATTGTTTTAGACCTATTTCATTATTTTTTGGTCACATCTCAAAATTTAAAATACTAAAAAAGGAATATCCACCAATCCTTTCTAATCTCATATAAAGAAAAACACTTTTGAGGTATGATACAATAACACTGCCTTCACATTAAAGCCAGTCTGTAAAAACTTTCTGCATGAACATATCCATTTATTTTTGAAGCTAATCATAAAAGTCTGTAACTTTATGTATTCACAGACTGTGCTGAATATGCAGCATATTCCATCAGTTGGCAAACATCTGGGATATGTGCAGTATTCTGGTTTACTCCAGTTGAGTTCTACTTCAGCTTGCTCTCTGTACGTAGTTGTAACTGATGACACAAAAGGCCTCTATTTTTGAGTTTTTTTTTCAAGTATGGGCATAAATTCTTATATAGAAATCTCAATATAAGAATCTTTCTACCTATTTTAACTTGCAATGTGAGAAGATGGGGTAGTTACCATGCTGGCAATTAAACTGTCTCGGGGTTTAAAGCCATCTCTACAAAATTTGAAGACAGACTCTTAAACACTATCTTGAGCGTCAAAAAATTCTGATTATCAAAACTAATGCAAGTTTCATCTTAAGGAGGAGTGCCAAAACAGGAATTATTTGTCACTTGCAACATTTGTGCACCTTGGCATAATGCAGCACTGACACATTGCTGACTGTCAGGCTGACTGACTACCAGTATGGGAAAGTGCATCACGTAATATATGCTGGCTTGCCATTTTTAAAAGCATAAGATAAGTAGATGGTGTCCATCAAAACACAGTTCCCCAGCACCTAAGGAATTAACCATACTAACAGAATTGCTCAAAGCATGACAGAATCTGTGGGGACAGAGGCTGCAATCCATGAGCAAGGTACTAACTGTGCACACCTCCTGACTCAGTACCCTCAGTGCATAAGTTTTATGAACGACAAGAGTGTATATGATAAGATTGTTGTGATATGTCAGGCAATTTGGTTAAGAAAATACGACAATACTTCTAATCAGTTGAAATTGCTCCAAAAAATCACATCAAACTGGTGTGAAAGAAATAGCCCAAACAGAAAGATGCTCAAATAAACTAATAGATTTAAGCAGTCAAAATGTTTAACTAGAAGTGACTCACAGCGTCTGTCTCCAAAGCACAGAAGCTAGGTGGACATATGATATACGTAACGATACCCCATTCTCACTGCATCCTAACTTGCCGCATGGGACAAAACACCTGTTTTCTTTCTGCGAACTTCTAATTCTTGGAAAACATTTCATGAACACATGGCTTTAATCAACTGCTGCTAACATGGAAAATAAATGATAAATCCCAAAGAAAAGGGAGGCGGCACAATAAAATACAAATAGAAGGAGAGCTCAGAGGTCTGCTTTATCATTTACATTACATTTATCATTTACATTTACATTTACCTCTAAGAACAGTTTAAATACGGATACCAGCGAAAAGTGGTTGAAAAATTTAGAAGAAGTATTAGGAAGCGAATCACCAAATCCTGCTGCAGAATATTGCCTAACATAGCATGAACTGGAATGGCTGGTATTCCATACTAATACAATTTATGCATACACGAATTGAGAAAATAAATGCTGCTGCAGTAAAGGGAGGCTAGGACATAGTGCAAGTATAAAATGTGGACAGATTTCTCTCATTAACCACTAGGGAATCCAGGAGCTGGAGAAGTTCCTCTAATGACAATTGGGAGTAATGGAACCAACTGTTAGAGGCTATAAAACGTTACATGTCTCTCAGAGCACATGCTTTCACTGCTTCATTTGTGAGGATTCAGACTTTATTGTGTAGTCAGCCCTCAAAGTCATGATGGTAAAAGGCATATGTACAAGACAGGATTATTAAAATTATACATGCCTGCAAATAACAAGAACAAACAACTGGATATTAATGCATGTGCTCTGCCAGGGACTGGAAAGGGCAATGTAAACTTTCAACTTCTACTCAAGCACTGTAAATCTCTAGGCAGACCTAGTTATTTCCAGTATAAAATTCAAACTAAAACTTTACCACCTCTGTCACAGAAATTGGAACAAATACATTTGAATATACTGAATTCTGAAAAGCTAGTCTCAAAGAAACACGTCTCACAGCTTTGTTGTTAGAATAAAAGTGACTATGTAATAAGTTCATAAAATTTATATCTCATATGTTTTATCTGTAGTTACTGACAATTATGTAAAAATCCTAAACTGAGTAGTAATTTATAAATATAGATAGCTTAGGCCAAGATAACAATACTCCATGTTTAATGAAATATATATATATTTATATATTTAAATGATTAAAGAAAATAGAAGCTTTTATGTGGGGCTTGGGTAACATCTTTTTGTTATCAATAGACAGACATATCCACTCCTCAAACCAGTACTCCCTAATTTAGGTTTTTAAGCACAAATTTGGTACACACATGCAGGTATCTGTTAGTGAACATACTCTTCTGATGTTTCCTATTAGCTCAGACACTCACTCCATGGTCTAACTGAAAAAGGAAGCTGAACTGAAGCAAGCTGAGACCATGTTTGGAGGACAACTCTTTTAGGATATAATACACTACAAGTCCTGCAGACACCTGTAGTACAGCTATTTTATTGCTAGGGCCTTTTATATATATTCTATCAATCACATAAATAATTTTTCAGAAATAAAAAAAAGAGATAAAAAGAGAAGGAAAACTAAATCTGACATGAAAATAAAGTATTCTAGAGAAATCTTGAGTACTTTACTGAGGCAAAATGGTCAGGGGGAACTGTTAAACACGTGTGCATCCAAAATGGTTATAGGCAGGGATTAGATGGTGCTGAAAAAATGAGAAGACCATAGATCTACAGAGAAAACGGTTTTGCTTGAAAAGTAGCATCATGTAGTCAAGGATATTAAATACTGAAGCTCCTGTATAGCTACATAGGTAATGCAGATGCCCAGATATTCACTCTATTTCAAATACCCAAACGTTCCAAATACCCAGAAAGAAGCATCAGTGCAAATGCTGAGGTTAGGGAACGATGAACCCTGACCTGTGGTGGGCACACTATGATCACAGGTTTGATTTCAAAGCAAATTGTTTAAAGACAACTTAAACCAACAAGTTTAAGAGAATTAAAACAATTCAAACCTTGATACATTAAACACTAACTATACACATTTATTTAACATGACATTTGCACATGTTGTGGGTAGATGCAATAGATGTGTCCATGTCAGACATTCCTTTAAACATTTACAGGAAAACATCACTCCCACACATCAGAATTTGTACAGGTACATTTGACTTTTGATTACGAAGTTTTCCTTCAACAGATAGAAACCATTCAACTAGGAGACTTTCCACAAGTTCATCTGACCAAATTCTGAAGAAATTCTGGAGAATTTCATGGTAACTTAGTTGGTGTTTAAGAGAATATATAATTCAGACATACTAAAAATCACATTTGCTAACAAGTATTATGCACATGCTTTTAGAGTAATACTTACCTTCTGACTGTCATGCTCAAAAGTAGAAAACCAATGTTCTGCAGTTTTCATAAGACGCGTGAACATTGCACTGACGGGGAAAAACCCAGAAATTCAGTGTTAAATAATGTACTACAAATAGCAGTAAATTAAATGTGAAGGAAGTTGTAAAAACTTACTAGGCATCATGTTCCAAATATTCAGGATTCAAAAGAACTTTCATTTCCTCACTGAAAAAGGCAACAGTGAACAATCCAAATGTGAATGTTTATTTTTGGTCAGCGTTCTGCATGTACTATTATGTATTTATAAGCCAACTTTCATATAAAGTGCAAATGAGAAAACTAGCCTTTTTAATTAAAAAGAGCAACTCCATTGAACAAATGAAGTCTTTCCTTTTTATAAAGATCAAAAACAAATTAGCTGCCTTGTCTGCACTACAATGAAGTAACCATCTAATTATTCCAAATAACAAATTACTGAATGTCACAATGTATTATTTGAATATGCTTGATCTAGAATAATTGATTGCTGCACAATCTATCACTGTTTGTCCAAAACAAAAAAAATATGGTTAACGGTCAAATATGCAGTATCAAAACATTAATTTATTTTGTTTTAATAGCCCGTATTTTTATTGTACTTTAACAGCAATTAATCAGTGACAGCACCTCTTTTCCATCTACTTTGCTGCTTAGCTCTACTTTTTCAGAGGGGATTGGAACAGAATGCTCTGCACAACACATGGTTATTTTGAGTTACTTTCCACTGAAGAGCGACGTGTAGACAATTTCAGGGGATGTAAAGACAGATACTGAATAAAAACAAACATGTGTAAATAAACTCCATCCTTACGCTAACACTGTCTTTGGACAATCGCAATCAGGGATGCTAAAAGAGGTTACCAAAGGTAAGCATAATTAAATTGGATTTTAATCATTGCTGGATTCTAAAAAGCAAATGCAAAAAGATAAATGAAAAGAAATGGCTTAACTATTACAAATGGTTCAATTGTGCTTAAAAAGATTAAAAGCTTTGTATGTAAGGCAAAAAAAAAAAGAATCTGATTTGGGTTGACACACAATCATGTGTGATGTAGTAGTTTCTATATGTGCATAAATATATGCACAGAGATGTGTGCACATACACACACATATATATAACTACACACACTATTTGAATAAAATGGAGACTCCATACCTAACATTAATGTTACTACAAGGTCTAATTATAGCCATGTACTGCAGCTACAATGTTGCAGATGATGAAAGAAATATCAATCACAGCATTTTGTATACACTATTTTTTTTTAAGATGTGAAACAAAAAACATTGGTAACATATGCACTGACTGTATTTCTCTAGTTTGCCTCCCCTCAGCTATGACAAATATTAAACCATTTCCGGCAAGCACAATAAAGTGAAATAGTAGACAGGTAAGCATTTTCACTACTATTTTCTTTTAGGTTTCTTGTCTTCGCATTTTCTCTGGCTAACATCTGTGAAGTGGCCAACTTCTACATTTTAATCCCCCATCTCCCCTTCAGAAGTTGTGATAGGGAAGATGAAACAAGGATTCTCCCATAGAAGCAGAAGGATGCAGCTATTTCTGGTATGAACTTATTAATTATTACCAAAGAATTAAAGAACACCTATTCTCTATGCTGATAAATTTATATATATCATATATATATTACATGCCAATGTATGTATGCACATATGTATTTAACGAAAAAGGAATTGTAATGTGATACAAACAGAGCAGTGCTTGCCTTGGTTGCGCAGCTTCACTGGCGTGTGAGAAAGCCTGGTGGTCACAATGCAGGATAAAGACAATGGGAGCCAGAAGTTCATGCATACCCTAAACATAGAGGGAAACAAAAGTACAGGGAGAATTTTCATTCATTTAGCTGCTCATAATGCTAAGAACCAGGCAGACAGCAACATTAGCTGCAAACTAAGTAAAAGCATGAACATTCACATTCTTAACAGAATGGTTTCATAATCAATGGCTTTTATTTTAAATTCTGATTAAATCTAAGTGTTTATTCTTCTATAATATACGGGAAGCAAGTCATTCTCCCTTTTTCTAACACAGCAGACAACAAATTGGCTATGGTAGGCAACTCTGCACCTGGCAGTTTACTCCAAGATCTATGTTCATAAATATGAATTTTATTTATGATAATTACAATCATGATCCACAGTACAAAGATCTGCAATAAGGACAAATTATGAAATTTAAAATTACTTTTTATTTGATAATGTTCCAAAACCAGCATAACAGTAGCCTTCAGAAGAGACAAAGGCAGCTATTTGGGAAATTAGAAAATGAAACTTCCATTCCTATGGATACGAGAAATAAAAAGGGCTTGTTGCTTTTTTTTTAAAAAAAATTAATTATGTCAATACTAAGAAAAAACTCATTATAATACATAGGAAAACTTGCTAATGTTCCATTATAGACTTTTACTTCTATGCACAACTTATGTCCAGATACAAAAAAAAATGTAAAAAAAGTATGAATTGAAACAAATAAAAAAGTAGCCAACTGGTGGGAGGTGGAGGATTTGGCTTGGTCCAGAGTTGGAAGTACAGGTGGGCCATCCAGGTGATTCACTGGTACCTCCACTGAGGGGCTGGCTGACCAGGAACAAGATAAGATTATTTGCCTTCACTTACTCAGAGTTTCTCAATTTGTTATGGGAAGTAGGAGTAACTCAAATCCAATTGCTACCACCACCAAACCAACACAGGGAAAGTTCCAGTCTGCAGAATGAAACCTCATCTGTGGGAGACATTCAGCACCCTCCCTGAGATCACACTGGGAAAAGAAGGACCTAGGGCATCCCACCTGGTGTATCTGGATGTGTCAGGAGAGCCTGGCTCTTGGTCACAGACCAGGAGGTGGACAGGACCTACAGAAAACACAGGCTGGGGATGGGGACTAGCCTTGCAAAAAAAGGGAGCGAGCCCATCAGTGATGGAAGGGATTTGGGGTTGCGGCTGCCCCCCTTGGCTGGCAGCGCCTGCACATGCGGATTACGCCAGGCAGGTGGCAATTCCACACGTCAGCCCCAAAGCCTTCGGCCACCTCCATCTCCTTGGAGCTGGTTCAGTCCCAACTCCAGATGACTCTTCTGGACCGCCGGGGTGTCAGTAAGACCATCGTGTCAGTCCTGCTGGCAGAAAGGACATGGGGTAGTCCACCAAGCTCAGGGCACTTCAGGCTGCCGCTAGGAATCTGAGGAGGGCTGCCCCCAGAGAGGGGCTGGTCTGCTCTCTTGATGGCATTTCCAACCTAGGAAGCCTCTCCACTTGCTTTTCCAAGCCTTTCCAGGACAGACAGAAGTGAGCAGTGAACATATCACAAGCTCACGGATGCGCTTGCTGCTTCCCCAGCGTATCCGTGCGAGGGCTTCACCGCTATGAAGCCCCTGTAGAGGCCAGCTGCTCATCCTCCCTCCTTTCCCCCAGAGCCCTCAAGGCCTCCATGTCCAGGCCTACTCACAGGGATAGTCACGCTTGTCAAGGGTAAGCGGATGGCTTATCTCAGCAACAAACACCTCTGCTGAAGGCATAAAAAGCTGCTGGAAAGACAAAACCAAAAATGTTTGGGCCAGAAACAGATGAAAACAAGGCCATGGGACTGACAGAGCACGACGCGTGATGGATTTTAGGGATGAATACTGGACCATTTGAGCCAAAGTCCTTCCAGGTACATGGCCTGGTGCTCTGGGGTTTGGAGACTTGCAGTGGTCTGGGGATTCTGGGGATACTGTCATATTCCATGTAGCATTTGAGGAGTATTCAAGCTCAGTGAGTTAAGTGTATCTGCATCAAAAGCATCATACAGCACCATTAGTAGAAAAATCCTTTAACTTTTATTGGAAGTAATGGAGATTTTCCTTTGTAGTCCAAACTGAGCAGAGAGAATACTGTTTGTTGAGGACCCAGATAGATGTGGAAGCTCTCTCTAGGTGCTCATCTATTTTGAGTGTGCTCTGAAGCATATTAGTGAACCTCCTCTGTTCATAAAAGGAAGTTCCAATCTGCAGCAGTGTTGGGGGGGGAAAAAAAACGGTACTCAGAAAAATCTCTGCATAATATCAATTTATAGCAGCTGACTCAATTCTGAGGGAATGAAAATCCAGTGTCCTGAGATTTAGTCTCAAGTGCAGGGCTGGAGCAATAGTGGAGTGAGTTGACTGGGCAAAGCTAATGACAGCAAAACTACTTAAATTTGGATTTTTTTTTTCCCCTTCTGATTATGAAGGCTAAATAGAAGCTAAAAACAAAACAAAACAAAAACCCAAAAACAAAATATTAAAATCAAAGTTTACTGATTGACACAAATTGACAACATAATTTCTGAGTGTCTTGTGGTCATACCAAGACGGGAAAGATACATGAGTCTCTGGTGCAGAGTTAGGAGAAAAATAGAACTGCCAAAAGCACTTAAATAAACTGTAGATAATGTGCTGCACTTTCATACATACTCATAGCCATCAGCTGATTAACAGCTTCAAGTCTAATCGTGTATTCACCCTGATACACCAGCACAAAGTAAAGGAAACGGGGATGCCAAAACCCTGAATGTCTAATAAAACTACTACCTAAGCTGTAAATATATAAACTGAAGAAAAAGAACAAGGACATAAAATAAGAATTAGTTATAAAAGATAAAAGCAAATCACACATTCTTTCGACATAATAATATATCAACTTTATAATAAAGTAGAATCATAATGTGGCTGCCCACATACAACAAAAACAAAACAAATAGATGATGGAATACCAGGATTTCAAAAAGATACCTCTGATCTTTCAGTTACAAGAATACTTCAAATGTTTAGAGATTTTTAGCTTGGCAAGAAAAGCCACCAGTGTAATATACATACACATATTTTTTCAATGCTGCAGTTTACTAAAACTCTTTAGTGTTAATAAATAAGTTGACAGAACTCAGATAATTTTTGACACTTCCCAGCTACAACAAAGTATTGATTTCATAATGCAGCCTAGAGTTCAGAAAGAAAAACAGAAATACAGCATTTCTACAATGAAATGTGAATCAATGCATTTCAAAATTATATTGACTTCTCTAAGGACAATCAAATTATGCGTGAACAATAGCCTAATGATTTAACTTAATTGCCACTACTTCTTTTCAGTGTAACTAGAGCCAGAATTTTGGCACCAGTCTTGCAGAAGAATGCAAATAGTAATTTTACATATTTTAAAGTAGAATATACTATTCTCTTTAGATTTTATATTTACAACTGCTATTTAAAAATTTAAGCATCCCAGGGAGGATTCAGTCTCTAAAATCTGTAACACAGCTTAACAACATACCGCTCCATTTGACAAGGGACAAAAATATCTTCTGCCAATCAAATAGGATGTTACACTGCATTGGTCAAAAAACACAAAGCCTACTACAAAGACAACTTTTATGCATATATACATATTAAACAAACATATTGATTGCTTCCTGTGAGAATATATGCTGATGCTATGTAGTAAGTCTCAATAAATAGATTTCAGTTATATTCTATTTACATTCGTAAGGATAGAAACTGTCACAAAACTAGAAGTTTTTCAAATATTTTAAAAGAGAAACACCACGTCCTGTACATATGATGGCAAATGAAGCACAAACTTTCATTTATTGGCCAGGTCTTATAATTGTTCTGGTAAATGTAATGCTTGGTGGAGCTTACAAACAAAAAGAGAAATCTCTCTCTAATCTCTCTCTCTCTAACGGACTAGTTCCATTATGGATACTGAATATGAAGACAAATATCTTATGTTTGGCTTTGTATTCATGTCACTGCAGAGAGAGCAGCTTGGGGGTGGCTATTACTGATGAATTGATGGCAATCTTTACTTTCAAGAAAAATGCTATGCTTTGTTGTAGCAAGGGCTTTAGAAGTGAGCAGGGGCTTTAGAAGTGAGTCAATGATGAAAATGGAACGAAGAAAATTGGTAGGACTAGAATCCTGACCTCAGCATATGTATTTAATAATAGAGAAAAAAATAAAAAAAAAAGTCCTGATTCCACCACAAATCACCACCTGATTCCTCTACTTCCTGCTAAGTAATTCTGAAGAAAGACTACTGATAGATATGAAAGAAAGGGTATATACAGAGAGATACACCATCAGACTTGGATCACGTACTGAACATTCATCAGAAATATTAAATCAACAGTTTTTCATCATCCAAATTTCTTTCCTTTTCTGCACTATACTCATCTCTTTAGTCCTGTGGCAAGCTTTTCATCAAGCTGCTGCACTACTCAAGCTACTGTAGTCAAAACCAGAGGTGAAGAAGTTTTCTTTGTCAACAGCCTGTAGGCTTGCAAAATTGAACCTGTTCTTTTATCTGCCTATGTTCATTTAGCCCACCAAGCAGTCTTTATTAAAGCTGAGGCATCAGGCAGTCAAAGTTCATTAATACCATTTATATAATCTCTGCAGTTTCAATTAACTCAGCAAGACATTCTACTACATGATAACAGTCTCATTAATTCAATAAAATCCCATAACTATTAACAATATGGTCTATGTTAAACGGGGTGTCACCTAGTACAAAATAATAGCTTTAACAGCTTGTGATGAAACTCAGGGCTCTTTTTTTTTTAAATTTGATCTAGCTAAATATTCCATCCTTATGTAGAAAGGTATTATTTCTTGGTAAGGAATCTAGAGGATTTTAAATATGAGCAGAGGGTAATTAAGTCCTTTTAAGTCATATCAAAGAGAAAAATAATACTTCTTGTTCAATAAATGATAGACTAAATTAGCTGGAATGTGTTCTTCCATTTTCCCATCATCAGTACTCTGGCCTATATTCACTAGAAAAGGGAGGCTGAATACTGCTTAAGTGTTTTCTTTAGGAGTGCCCTTCAAAGCACAGCTTGTCACACACCTCATCTTTTCTCTGGTTGCAGTGCAGGACTATTCCTTACTCACAGTCTGTGAAACATGAAAAAGAAAGAGATGATGGAGATTCAGTATTTTCCTAACTATGTATTTGGTTTTTGGCATTATCTGTAAGACAGTTCTTCAGAAGTAACTGTTCCTTCCACTTGTATGCGCTGGTCTTCTCAAGAGATGCAACTGATTTCCTCACTTGAGGACACGGTGGTCACAGACCATGCCTGAAAGCACACAGCGTGCTACAAAAATGTACATATTTACTGAATCTCTGCACTTTCTGTCAAAAAAAAAAAAAAAAAAAAAAATCTAACTAAAGTTTGCTGCTCTACAGGCTAGTCTTTGTCCAGGCACACAGATCCCTCAATCTGTCAGTCAATAGTCTCAACACAGTTAATAACCGGGGATAATAAATACGGATATATTTTTGTCTACAGTTCTGCATATTGGCCTTGCTACAGGAACTTAGTATCAAATTTATACTTGACTCAAAACCTTCAGAACAAATGTTTAATGTTCATCCCATATGGATGCATACTTAGGGCAGTTTTAAGGCTATCTTTGCCATTTTAACAAAAATAGTTTGAGCAGGCTTTCCTTCTGAGGTATTTGCTTGCCTCCTTATTTTTCAGCCTGGAGAAACTTGTTCACTGCATTGTATTTGGATCCTAGGGCATCCATTTCTTAGTGTACAGTGTGGCCTTAGCACTTTGAGAAAGAACTTAAAAAAGCACATAAAACTTCAAATCCTGAAGTTTGTCTGAATTTCCAAAGACACTATTTGTTGTTTATTGTGCGGTATCCTGTTGCATTCTTTCTTTCTTTCTTCTTTTAAACACACAAAGCCCCCCTCTTTTTCAAGACATCCCTGAAGAGATGCTGAAGAAAAAGATGTAGTTTCTAAAGAAATTCGAAGTTAGACAACTCATTGACCTTATAGGAACAATTTGAGGGAATGTCTCATGAGGAAAAATCATATGTTATTCAATGACCTTACTTTTCTTACAGCTGACAAGTAGCTCTCTGATTACTTTAGCAGTATGATACAACTTCAGACACAATACAACTGCATTATTGCTCAATCATTTGTAAAACCGTACAGAAAATGTTGACTCAATGAATGCCACCTGTATAGTATTTTCATTACCTGTTTATAAAGCAACTGCTCATTTTCTCTGGCATAGCAGAACAGAACATCTGTAAGAATTTTCCTCACATTCTCTTGCTGGAAATACTGCATTTCAGGAAACCTGAAAGGGAAGAAATGCAGCAAAGGTAAACTACATAGCTCACAAAAACATAGTCACTGGTCTGCTATAGATAGCTAGCTAGGCAATGTTTTCCCACCTCTCCATGAATGGAATGGGTGCTGGTGGAATATTTCTAAAGACGTTGTACTTGTTTTATAAATAAAATTTGGAACCATGTTCTAATATACATCAGTCTGTTACACCTATATGATATTGTCAGTTTTATTTAAATGCATAGTGCCCTTTAACATAATGCATACCAGACATCTGCAAGAATGACATAAAATGGCACATTGTTGTAAATACCAACTTTTACAAACAGCCAGTGTGATGAAAGTCTGAGTGACTTGAAGAATCCAATCCAAAAAAGACAATGTACCATCTGAGTATATATTCCTAACTGCCTAAAGGATCAAGTTACTTTGCTCCTCCAAGTCCTTGTCATGAAAACAAGTTTTGCCAAATAGAAAAAAAGAAAGGAGACAGAATGAGAGGGAATGACTGAAGCTCAGATCTACCCTCTTCCTCCTCCACATGGATGCTCCCTGTCGAACCTGGCAACCCAGAAGGTTGTCCTGGTGGTCCCAGGTAGCCCGGTAGCCTGATCAGTAACTCCAAGGCAGCGTTCCACTCACTGTCAGCCCTGCACCAAAGAAGCTGAAATGGGCTAAAGAATACTTGAAAAAGGAGGGGGATTGAGAAGAAACAATAGAGAAAAAAGAGTTTGCAACAGTTCTGTTTTTAACAGCTAACTACTGATTCTGGTACTGGAAAAACAAGCACTGGAGATCAAATCTCACCGAGACAAAAACATGCTTTGCATGACATGCTTACATTCTTTACTTTGTGTTAGGTTGACAACTGTTAACTGGATCATCAATCTGTCCTGCAGTTTCAAGAACAGTCCTGCTCTTCATTTCTTCTCCAGATAAAAGATGGGCAAAATAAGCTACTATGAAGAGGATAACTACAATATGTTAAGTAGTCTGTAAAGAACCAAATCGAAAAAAATGGAGGATATGTCAAAGGAAGAATATACACAAGGGTTCAATATTTCATGAATATTTGAAAAAAATATTAGCATTTTGATGGCTACATTATTGAAATATCTCGTAACGCACATGAAAGTAGGCATCCTAATTTTCTTGAGCTCTAAGCAAGCTCCAATATATCCTACTGACATATTTTGCTAAGATAATTAGGCATTTCACTGCCATTAGCGGCTGTCCCGAATAAAACCAAAAATTACAAAATCATTTGAGATTTTCAGGGAATAAATATTGACTAAGTGAAGTAGAATAAAATGGAATTGTGAGAAAAAGAGGAAAAAACTTCTGGGAAAATCATGTTATCTGCATGTAATCCAGGAAAATGTAAATATGAGGAATCTGTAATTACTCTGATGTAACTCTCACCTCTGCATCCTCCTCATCGGCAGGTAGAAAGTAGGAAAAAAGCTGCCTATAGATTTAATTTAATATACTAGTGTACAAAAACAAGTGTTTTCATGCTTACCAAAGGCTTAACTAGATGGTAGGAAATATTTTAAAAAGTAACCAATCCAAAAGCACATCCAACTATGTGGAACAATAAAGAAGAAAATGTAAGCAGAAAGATAGAGTTCCAGAAAGAAAAGAAAAGGTAAGGCTGGGCAAAGAGAAACAGAAGAATACTTGGAAAGACAACACCTGTATATCTGAGGCTAGTTTGCCAAAAACAAGGTTACAGCATTGTCAACACTAAAATAGTCATATGGATCACAACTAAGCTCTTTTAAAGCAAATTTTGTCCTTCCTGCTTCCAAAGTTGGAAGCTAAACTTCAGTTATCTCAAGGCTTTGTAAAGCCTGTCCAGAGAAACAAAGAAAGAAAGTATGATCAATAGCCTGAGACAAACTACTTCTGCTAACTATTACTGAGATAATGACAGGTAAGCTAGAAACGTGCTTTGAAATCCATGGATGAAAGACATTATTCCACAGTCAACACAGAGAAGAAACTATGGCTTAAACAGAATAAAATTTAAGTACTGAGAAAGGCATTTGGATGAAGAGTGCATCATTTTCCTGGCACCTGATGGGGTAATGGTAGACCAACATTTGGAAACTTGTGTGCACTTGTAGTAATCATATTACTGTAAAGGAAGGACACAGCTGAGAGCAGAAAGGTGCATTACAGCAGATGGCAATCGACATAATTTAGGAGTTTGAAGAGATTATTTCTGAAGGACTGTTATTCAGGCTTGCCCTATGAAGTTTAGGAAAAGAAGATGAACAAAGAAAACTCAAAAATACACAGAGTATCTGTGAGGATCTCGTAATATCAGAGATTGTGACAGGAAGGATAATAATGAACTCGAGAAATAAGCTGGCTGAAGTATTAATTATAATAAATGTAAATACAAGAGACCATGAGGGAACTGTCAGTTCCGGAAGGACTTTTACGAAAAATGTCATTCTACAATTATAGCACTGCTTTAGAAATATATTAGCCTCAAATCAGGCAAGGTAAAATATTTTTCAAGAATACTAGGATATTACATTTAATTACATCTTGGAGAAAAACTGCGTAAGTAAATGGGAATTTTACCAGAATATTTTACCACATCTACTATAATCAAACAAAAGTGCATTCAAGTCTCTGATTTCTGAAAGCAAAGATATGCATGAATTAGTTATCATTTTTTTAAAACATTAGGCTTTTTAGGTGCCCCTACACCACTAACAGTCAAACTTTGACACAAAAGGCAATCAAAGAAAAGGACCCATAAATGCTTTTAAAAAATATGTTTGGTCTCCTTCAACAGACTTGACGGAGACTCTAACTCACTGCTGTGGAGTGCCCTGCCTTTGCCTCATTTTTCCAGCTTCAGTTTCCTCAGATTTTACCCCTCCATTCTCCAGCCCTGCTCCTCAGCAAGGTAAAACTTAGGTACAAGACTGGGTATCTTTAGAAATAAACTGCTCCCTTTTTTTCTTTTAAGCGAATGACCTTGTCCATAAAGGCAGCTCTCCCTTCTGGCAATCTCTTCTCTTACTTGGAAACTACATTTTGTCCCTTGGGTTCTTACTCCACGGACTGCAGTTTCTTCTTATGTCTTCCCAGTCTTCTTTTAGGAAGAAGGACATAGATGCCTAACGGTCCCTCCACTCCTTTTGTCATCGCCAAAGACCACCCTTGCCTCCAAGTTAGTCTACCGGGAACCTGTAAGTCTTATGTTACTGGAAAGAAAAAAATGATGATCAAATCTGGCCATTTGCAATCCCAACTTCAAAAGATGATGCCACAAGCAGAGAGCTGTTTTGATTTGACTGGTAGCTAGATGCCTAAGATTCTTCGCAGCAGATTGCTATTCCAGCAGAAAAATTACAAAACTTACTCTTTATCACCTACCTTGTTAATTATTAGCACATAATCAGCTTTGTTTTGGTCCTTAGTACCTCTTTGGAAAGACAGTAACTAATCATTGTGTTCTTACATCTACTACAAGTTACTATGTTGCTAATTCAAACACAAATTCCTTTCTGAGTAAAGTGCTAGAATACAACCAAATAACTTGCTTGGTATTGCTAACTATAATTGAACCAAGACTTCTAATTTCACAATAAAACCCTCCCTGAAAGCCTGATTTTGAGAAGTTTTCACTTGAGATAGAAACAGACTATATTTGATTCTAATCCCAAAATTGATGTTTCTAGACAGCTGAAAGAAATTCTGTCTGAATCTCTCAAATATCACCCAGTAAAAAAAGAGAGAGGTTATTAAATAGAAGTGTTAATCTGTAGTTAGGATTAATTTAACAAAACCCTTCCCTACTCTGCTTGTAAGCATTGGAAATGCTTATTATGCAGCAGGCAAAAGATTTTTAGTAAAAAAATTGTATTTAGACATCATGGGATTAATCCTAACTTTAGATGACTTCAGTATGGTTAGACACAGATGAGTTAGAATCCTCTTATAATTACCAAAGAAAAAACATTTTCCTCTATAGTGTTATTAATCTGACCTATATTAGACATTTGCTTTAGGAAGAGATGATTTGTGTCCTAGCATTCTTCAGTATAGACTATGAAGGATGATTAGCCCAGTTAACAGTATTTATACCACAGTAATCTGAAACTAGATGAGATGAGCATTTTATGAAATTATCTTTAAAGTTGCTACTGAATATATTTAATATTAACTACAAAGGCATATTGCATCAAAACCTCAGGAAGTCATGACAACATTGTGACACAGGATAAACTTCAGCCTTTACAGACCAAAGGTTTCAGTACGATAACAAATGTGTTGGCTCAGCTTTCTCACAGTACCCTTTAGATAATGGAATTCTGAAATTTAGAACCTTTAGAACCTAAAACAACACTAATGTAAAAACCACATTTCTACCTGCTGTTTTCTCAGTCTAATAAAGACATCAGAAAGTTATTCTTCTACTGCTCTGTTATATTGGGCTCTATGTGGTCTGATGCTCTGTTTGCAGTTAGCAGCACTGTATATAATATTTACTTTAGGCTGTTGGATGGTGGAATATTTAACTCAGGGACAGAGGTTATAAAAATATTCTTTAAATAAGAAACAGAAGATTATGATGACAATGATGACGATAATTGAATATACTTAAGCAATTTAAACATTTTAAATTTTAATATAATGCACTGTAAGTTAATGGCAAATGTTTAAATTGTAACACTAGGAATTTATGTGAAGAATGGAAATGGGAAAGACAACCTTAGAGACTAGATAGTTATATTCCAAAGCTATGGAGTGTAGAACTTACTGCTTCTTACTCTGATGCTAAATTGCAAACAGATACCTCTCTCTATATATAAAGTATATGTTATGGTTTATGATTAATCAAGCAACAAGCGAATATGTAAATACATATAGTTTGTGAAATGAAACAAATTCATGTTACTCTGATAAATCTTGCTTTTTCACTGTCTGACTTATTTTGATATGGCCCATGATATATCCTGCTGTTGTCTGAACTGCATACACTCTGCCATTTGCCACAGTGAGAGCCTGTATTTCATATATATTTAAGTAAATAGTCTTATATCTAACATAACTTCTGTATCAATTTTCATTCTCCAATTACAGTTTATATATGTATATATTTTAATCTTAGAACATCCTGAACTGTTCCTTTTACAAACAAAAAAATACCATCTGTGAGCATGCACATGAAAGCATACTCAGATTTTAATTACACATCTCACTGCAAGAATGCATTCAAGAATGGGTCTAGGGACGGACATATAAAATATTCCAAATCTAGAGAGCAATGATTTCTTCTGCATGACTTTGTTTCTCTAAATGAAAATGTGTGAGCTTGGCATTTTTAAATTCTATGACTATCACCACTTTTTGCAAGTTGTAAGAAAAATTATTTGCAATACAGTAAAATGTCACATGTTAGCAGAACTATAATTGAATTTAATTAGATTTACACATCACAGTCAATGCTTCTGCTCTGAAAAGAAATATTTGCAGGAACTGAGTGTTCTAACTCAGTTGCCTAAGTTCCTAAACAGGAATGACCTAAGGGCCCAGAAGATGAAAGGATAGTCATAGCAATATTAGGATAAATTTTAAAAGGCATATGTGACAAACAGCACTAGAAGAGTGATAAATAAAAATAGAAGTGCTTAACTTCTCTCGATGAATGACATTATCCTCACTAATTAAACACTACTTTCTTATTATTGATTGAATAAGTGTAAAGAATTACAGAAACTCATCTGTTCAATCTTTTACTATAATTATAATTTACTTTAAAACCTTTGATTTCTCTTAATTTCTCTTTGTTTCACATGGAAAACTATTTTAATTTTCAATAAGTAATACATTTCCTAATAATTTAATTTAAAGGAGCTTTTCTCTAGTGATACCAATAAATCTCCAGGGTTTATGTTTAATGCAATTTTCCACTTCACTCCAAGAAAGCTGTCTTGCTATACATTAAATGCATGTTTCTACACATTCATGTTCAACAATCCTGACATTTACACTAACTTAACAAAACAAAATATAGTATACACCACATAAAAATGCAGGATCAAAATTTATATATGGATATTTCTTTAGAAAGATCTACATACGTTCTTGTCACATCTTGTTCGATCATTGCTCGAAGCTCTTTATCCTGGAAAAATTTATTCCATAGACTCTGAAATAAGGAAAATAATTACATGAATCAGAGGCTTCTAGTAATACTTAGGGCTTATATACTGTAACACCACAGTACTGTGGAAATATTAACTAATTTATCCTCAACGTCCCTGGTTGATAGATATATCAGTATTTTATAGGTGAAAAAGATATTGGTAACTAGGCTTAAGTATACTAGAAAGTCAATTTAGATCAGAGATAAAAACATTCGACTTTCTGGGTCCTGGTTCCACACTCACACCATTCACTCAGTGGAGGGCTTCAGGTCTGTGCGTTTCTTGTACGGAACCTATGAAAAATATTTAGTGAGGCTAATTCAAGTTTACACGGACAAAAATCTCAGCTGAAAAAAAATCAGTAGTTCACTGGAAAAGGTCTCTATCACTGCACATTTCTCCTACAAATCTTATGGGCTCCACTTTGAAGGTGCAACAATTTTCAAGATAATGAGTTGACTGCCAGAAAGCAAGTTTGCCTTAGTGGAGGCAAATTTAAATATGGAATGTATGATGATTAAATACCTATTATGAAAATCACACCATTCTAATAGTACAAATACACAGGTCAAATCAAGATGGGTCATTATAAAAAGGCTCTTAGAAAACTTGAGGATTTAAAGTTCATTATTAATACTAAAAATTAAATAATAGAATTCAAAGCATATTTAGCTTCTTCTATATCTCTGTGGTTTTGTCCATTTCCATTTTCTTTTTTTTTGCTAAGATGCCTTATTTACCAATATTTTGCAGAAGCCAACCTGAATAAAGTCAGCAAATCTTATTTAAATGTTCCACTCTACGTCATCACATTAGGGTAATGTTAAGGAAACTGTTGTGTAAAGCCTATTCTTTGCAAAAATGGAATAGTAGCTTGGCAATATGGATCAAAATACAGAAGGAATATAATCCTTAGCAATCTTTTCATTTAAGTTAGTTTTCAGATAGCAGCAGCAGTGAATGCAATAGCATGTGAAGAGAGCAGCTGCAATACTTCCAAAATCTATTGCTCCCTTGTAAACAACGTATTGCCATGATGGCTTATGTATGGTGGCTTATTTACACCCTTGACAATGTCTCACTTAAAACTAATACCCTTTTATCCTATTTAAGATACACTGTATCTTACTTACAGGTCTTTTAGGGCACCTATGTCACATTTGGAAAACTGCACCCTCCCCTGCTGGTTCCTCACAGTGAAGGACCAAGCAGATGGACTCTTAACTGCCCAAGGGAAGTGAATCCTAGGACAACTATAAAAGGGCAAAACATGAAATCATTGCAGAGGGTCAAAGGCACTTAGCTCTTCATTCCTGTGCCCAACTTGGTCTCTTGCTTTGCTCTATAGGTTAATTAACTGTCACATATTCTGACATTTCAACCTATAGCCTGTACCTTGTGAAGACATCATAGGTAGAAGTAAGGTTGTAACATTGTGTACAATCATAGACTACAGCAGAAAAAAAATAAATGTTCTGCATTTGAGACAACTCTCTGTTCATTTGGATGCAAAGGATGGTTTGACAGTGTGTGGAGTCATCCTAGTTGCAGAGTCACAAACGTGCCTGTGATCAGCACTTCCATGTTTCTACAAGCAGACCCACTCAAACATCTCTCCTTTTACACTAAACTCGAAGCAGAGCACTACAATAAACACGAACCAATTATAAGCTTCAATTTATGTGAAAGTCTCCTTTGGTGTGAATCTCTTAAATTCAATCAAAAAAGTTATTTGCATGGTATCAAGTTATTTTAAAAATATGGTAAAGTAGAATTTTCTGAAATAGTAAAAAGAGATCAAAGTGATAATTAGCAGAAGAGCTTGAAATGTATACTGTAGCATACTTAAGATGCATTCTAGTACAAGCCAAATGTAGTTCAAACCACAGCCTCTCTCTCTTTCTCTCTCAAAAAAAAGTTGCCTAAATTACGTTCCTAAATTTATACCTAAATCCTAATCATAGTGCCAAATACCAAAGAAGCAGTACTTTTAGAATACCAAGCTACATGGAGCGCCTATTAATTTCAGTAAGAGCTACATACCCAGCACTTAGGGACAATCAGATAGAAGATTTTTGCCACATTTCCAGTATTGAAAATCTGTCATTTTGCAGCTGGTTGCTCTTTTATAACTCTTGGATATTTTTGTGTCTTTTAACAAATGTTACAAGAGAAGAATTAAAATCCTGGAGGAAATGATTATTTTGTAGCCTGGACTTTCTGCATTCACTCAACCTGCATATTAGTCTGATGTGTAACAGTGTTCTTTTTTTTTTGCTAGATGAAAAATTCCCAGGTTAAACAGTATACTACTTTGTGCTGTTTAAATATTCCTAAATATGCATGTTTAAAATGAAAACACACAGCAATAAATGAGCTGATCAGTCACAGGAAGGAAATTCTGTAAAACTGGAACGTTCCAGTATGGGTTTCTTGATCGTTATATCATTCTGTACTCTAAGCACTGGAAAAAAATACAAACAAAGAAACAAACAAACTGAAAAAAACACCCCAGAATATTAAGCTAAAAATGAGCATTTCTGGTTGCCCAGGGCTTGTAAGCTTCTTGTTAACATAAGACAGTTTGGAAATATGGGAGAGAGACTTTAATATCTACTGTTTTGTCTTCTTCATCAAGACTTCACTTTCGTCAACATGATGATAATGATGGCAATTTTAGTAACACAGATGTTGATGAAAATAGGAGTCAACTTACCCCTTCATCCTGAGACAGAGGATTGTTGATGATCAGATCTTGCTGTCCTGCTTTTCGTGGGTTTGTAATATGCTGAGGGAAAAAAAAAAGAAAAGAGAAGAGAAGAAAGAGAAGAGAGAAGATTCTATTTCAAATTTTCTTCTATTACACTGTAAGCATTATATCTATGTCCAACCATCAGAGTAGAAACCTTATTTTATACCAACTTACAATCTCTTTGATCTTGTTGTAAGATGTTCTTAATTCTGAAGTACTTTTAATCCACTGACTTCTGTCTTGGGGTAAAACCTCTAGAAATAACTATTAACAAACAAAATAAAAGTTACGTTTAGTCAGTTTAATAGACTTCTTCATGCACACACCATCTCAGAATATGGAGCAGCAAATATTTTACAACTGTACAAGTGAGGAACAGGAAATTAAGACCTACAAAACAGTCCTGGCATTAGGACTTGCTAATCAATAAATAAGAAGCTAGAAACCATTACAGTTCTACAGCGCATCATAAAGCATTAAAAAACTACCAAAGGCACAAACAAAAGCTTTGTAAACTGTATATACGGTATACAAAACTTGGAAGTGTTTCCATAACATTGGTGAGATGATGCAATATGCCTAAAAAAAAGCATGAATGCAGAGCAGAAACTAATCAGTCAGAGATTGCCCAAGAAATGTGGATGAGGAAAACCTTGTTCTACAGAAAAGAAACAGGTTCTAGACTTCTGCGAGACAGTTAAGAGATTCAATTTTCCCAAGAAGTCCTTGAGGAAATGTAAATCTCAGTGGTTCATACCTCTGTTTGAGCAGGGTCAGCAACAGACACCCATTAGGAGGACTATTTAAGTTCATACAAGATACAGAAGAAATACAGTGTATTTTCTTGCTTTTTAAATACCTCTTTTTAGTTACATATTATAAAGGGTTTGGAAATAGTAAACACTGCCAAACAACAAGCATTTCCAAATTCAATGAGAGCGCTTAATTATTTCAGAACTTAATGAAAACATTGACAACATTTTAAAATTAGGCAGTCAAAAACAGAGCTCTAATCCATACTGGGACATTACAAATAAAATCAGCCTTGCTGTAAGAGTAAAAACTCTGCTTGATTTAATTATTAGGCAACGTGGGACTCAATGCTTCTGTTAGTTCAGGTGTCTGGATGTGATCTTAGACACCTTATTTTAAGGATTCAGGAAGGCATAGACTCAAAATAATGCTTGTGACATATATTTTTCTGGCCTCCTGTAGCCAATTTTTTCATCAAGTTTCAATGTGTTCAGTACTACATACATTCAGCTTTTCAAACTTGCTTCTTTGATATATGGAGCATATTTGGAGGTCTTCATGCCAATGTCAAGTCTGAGAATTTACAAGAGAGGCAATTTAAATTCTTGATACTCACATATAGCAACCTCCGTTACAAAGATAAGATGTTCCCTACTATCCAAGTTAATGAAGGACAGGACACCTGATGTCAGTGCAACAAAGTTCTTTAGGACTTTATACAGCATCTCATTATTATTCAGTTTTCTTCCTCCCTTCTCTCCTATAACAGAAACCTCTGAGGGCCTGTTGTGTTTTAAGATTGGGAGACCTGGTTTCTTCCTCTATCTAGTCATTAAAAAAGACATTAGTCCTAATTTTCTCATTACTGCTCACAGAAAGCTGCTAACAGAAGCAGCATGTCCCAAGCAGTCCCAAGTTCCACAAAACATAAATTTTAAGACAAGCCTCCCTTTTTATTTCCAGTGCATGACTTCTATGTATCAACACCAAAAGGAGATGTGACTGTGTTGCACTCAGTTTTACTTATACCTCCCAACACAAAGATAATCTTTCCTAGGAATCTTTTGTTAAAAGCCACCATTCAGCTTTAAGGCAACTCAATATGATTAGCAAATGTCCTATGAATTACAAAAATGAGTAGGAAAACATTGGGATGAAGTCTCTCGGAAAATTCATGATTCTTTGCATCAATAATCTTCCAGCGCATCAGGTAATGTGTTGATATATTGCAACCACAAACTGTAAATAAATATTTTCTCTTCTTACCTTCCAGCAAACACTACGGAACCTGCTGCTTCTCAGCTGCCCATTAATCCCCTTCAGCCGTATAGTTGCCAAGTAATTGTTGTTTACAAATAGTTCTTCCCATTCTTTACTGCGTGCAAAAGCAAAAGGAATGAGCATTTAAACCAAAAAAAGCCTTAGCTGATTTAAGGACTATATGACACTACATGCTGTGGACAAGCGGAGGAAAGGAACTTGTTTTTTTTTAAATGTATATATTTAGTTGTGTATCATTTCTAAACGCATGGCTGTCTTTTTGGACACATTTCTTCTTTGGATTTAATGAATATGTAGATCGCTATAATTATGCCAGCTACTGAAATTCATAATGTCTATGGAGGCTATTCCATTTCCTCTAAAATGTTGGTACTGCAGTTCAGTGAATAAACAAGAAAAATGAATATTAATATAAGCACATTCATGTTTCAGCTGTAGACAAAGAAGTACCTATTCCAAAAATATGCAACAGAAAAGTATACCGTTGACTGTATTAGTGCCTCACATGACTTATTTGCTTAAATGAACCTTCTTTTCTTCCTAATGTCAAGCTGGGCAGTTAAGCATAATAGAAGAAGACTTTCTTTAACATTTAGTGCTATTTACTATTGAAATCACTCCTACTTCTTTCTACATGATCAGTTTTAAAATTTTAACAGGTGCTAGCAAATTTAAAAAAACATCAAAAAATTAAAAAGCCTCACTGTATAAACTGTTAAAGGCAAGCTTGAGTACCTTGCAGTACCTATGGCTGACTAGATAAACAACCTAAATATGCCTCCCAGGCATGCAGGCACCAGGGGCCTAACACCTGTGCCTCATTAATATACAAGTAAATCTGCTCTACTGGGAAACAATTGGAAATTAATTGTCCCAAACCATCTACTGAGCTTGAATAAAAGAATTAAACCTGCATTTCCTGCATCTCCTACTGAAATGAATCTCGAGAACAGCTTAAGCCATTTGACGGTCTGACCAAAGTAGCCAAAGACTCACTCCCAGACTTTCCCACAACCCGCTCTAAAATCCAAGTGGCAGTTTCCAGCTCAAGAGCTGGGTTATGTGCAAGGAAAGCATTTCAGATTTATTTTCAGCTATGTCCTTGAGGTCCTTGAGGCTGCTTCTCCTCCTTGAGAGCCCAAATGAAAGCAGCAAGAGGGAAACTACTCCTGGGACTTCAGGGGAAGATCTCAGCAGATTTTCTTAGCTGAGGAGGGTCACAGAGTGGGTTGCACTGAAACACCCAGCAAACTCTGTTTTTACAAACTGTCCTAAATCTATGTAGGTCTCCAGTCTCCTAAGGTGAGTTGTGAGGGCTTTTCTTTTTTCTTAACCTTGTTTTTTTCCAGGTGGAACTGGTTCTGTTCCAGAAAAGGTATGATACAGTTGCTGGGAATGGTTAGGGATGGATTGGCAAGTCAGTAAATTATGCTCCTATTCCTCAGGGACATACTGTGGCAAGAACACGGACAGCTCAAGCAGTGTTGGTGTGAGGGGTTAGGGCTGCTTTCAGCCTTTGCAAGCTGCCAGCATTCCCACAGGACCAGGAGCAAGGAACTCTTGTGGTGTGGGGTAAGTTCCTCCCCTCTTGCCACGCTCCTATTTTGTGAGTTGGAAAGATCTCATTTCTCTGGCTCCTGATTTCCCATAGATCCTGCCTTTCTGCAGTGAGCTGCTTACCATCCTCTACGTGACTACAAATCTCTCACTACAATGTGTGGTATATAGCAGACAGCTTGAGAAAAATCTGCTCCTTTCTTTCATGTGCATTTATACTTCAGTAACTACAGTATATGATGCCTATCTAAACAAGCCTCCTGCTTCTCTCGTGTGTAATATTCTCCATTTGCCACTGCGAAGTGCGTAGCATCCCTGGGCATTGCAGCAAGGGCCAGGCTGCCTCCTGAGGAAGCTCCAGTCAACAGCGACACCTTCCCCAGTGCACACAACAGCTCAGGTGCAAGAGCTCTTCACACTGGTTTCAAAGTGTATTATATTCCCAGATTTTCTTTGGAAATACTTGTATGTCAGTTTAAACCTGTGTAACTGTGAATAGAAAGAACAGAGGACTAAACCTCTTAAGGTTATATTTTTTTTCCACCAACTGCTACACTGTAAGAAAGTGATTTCAACACTTCTTAAATTGCATGAGTGTGGATACTGTGCTTTTCTAAATTGCAATGCAATTTCATACACGTTTTGAACACAATTCCATTTAGAACAGCCCAAACCGAAATTTGGCAAGATCTTATCTCTCCTGCATCCGCACTTGGCTGCTGGGATAACTAAAACAAAAAAGGCACAAGTAACTGAAAAAAGATTTCAGAATAAACCCAAGTTGGAATCTGCTATAAGTTGTGGCATCTAAAATCCTTTCTGGACTGCATTTACTAACTCATTTCTCAAATATTTTGAAAAAAGGCTAATAAATAAACTAAATGTCATTATTTTGAGACTATTTTCAATAATGGTAACATTGCATAATACCAACAAGATACTTGGCTTTCATTTCTAAAAGGGTAATTTCTAAAATGACATAGCCTTACTCTGCAAACCAGTACCTATGACCATCTTTGACCCTGGCTTGCAGAAAACTCATCGGTCAAAGTGAAACAAGCAATAACGATCGGAACTCAAGTCTATCACGACCCTCCTGCTTCGCTGAAGTGAGAGACTTCAAGAGCCAACTGGAACCATTAAACTATGAATAAGCACATGCAATTGTTTTTAATCAAACTAGAAAATTAAATGCGTAATCATGTGTCAATACAACCTTCAGATTGTACAATTAAAGTAAAAGCAATGGCAAATCTTAAGGTTTTCTGGCTAGCTTGTACACATTTTTCATTTTATATTCCTGTTTGTTTAAATATGCAGCGTAATGTACTATGGTATATATTGTAAAGATTTATCTATAAAAGACATATATGAGAAAAAAAGTAACAATTAATGTTAATTAATTGTTACTTTTATAAATTTCATTTCACGTTTCTTACTTTGTCTTCAATTGTATCTATGGCATAAAGGCCAGACATAAAACAGTTATTGGCATGAACTGCATTACTTAGATGTGAGAAAAGTGCTTCATATGCACAAATTAAAAAGCAGGCAAATCTACGGAATGGATTATAGGTGACAGAACCAGACTCTGTCCCAAAGGTTTTTTCATAGTTATCATCTTTTCTATATTTTGAAACATGCATTTGTATAATAACCACAAGAGTTTGGATCTGCCTGCAAAAAAAATTTATACTGGGGTCTACTCTAACAACACATATCTGTTATCAAAAATCAGGCCAAACTCTTAGCAAACTATGCATAAGTATACATAAGTATTGATATATTCTTTCCAGAAGGTGTTCTGGGAGCATGATAGTTGCTAAAATAATTACTAAAATTAGACATTTTTCTTTTTCTTGGCTTCCCTCTTTCTTTTTCAAAAAAGAAAATTCAAGTTATTGCTAAAATCTCTCCTAAAATTCTCAATAAAATTCAAGGGTACTTGCCACATTTCCACATCTAAAAAAGTTTTGGTTTAAAGCTATAGGCTCTATAACCAACTTGAATTATCTATCTTGTCCGCACTATTTTGCTCATCATATCCAATTTAGATGAAGAAAGGTTCCAAATAATCTCAGTGACTGATTCAGCAAAAGCTTGTTCCTTGGACATTTTGCCAAGGCATTTCTTCTTGAGAATCAGCAGTCCTGGGTCTGGATTAGGGATTAGTTTACCTCATGAGCAGGATTGCATTTGGAGTGTGACACAGAACAAGTGGATCTGTGACCGGAGGTCCCTTCCAACCTCACCCATACCGTGATTCTGAGATCACATCTTGTCTGACGGTTGAGGTTTCTCTGTTCAAGTGATGTTTCCTTTGGAAATCCACTGTTGTTACATACACATATTCAAGCATTTCTTCATCATAAATACTCTTTCTCTCAGGAATATTTGCTTGGTGCAAAAATAGCCTACTCTCAGAGCTCTCAAGCACACTCTATAGTGAAGGACCTGAACAATGTGCATTTGCTGCTCCACAATTTTCTTGTGGCAACAGAACAGAACGGGAATTCGGAGAAAGGAAGCAAGTGTGTGCGAGAACATCACCCCTCTAAAAACTGCTGGTTTTAGGTATGAACGTTTGTCTGGGTTACACCACGGAAGCTTCCCAAGCAAAGCAGTATTTATCAAGAGGTGAGCTTCACTGTCCCCTCTAAACAGCACCTGCAGAACTGAGGTTTGCACATGCAGCATCAGCTCTGGACAGATCTGCAGTGCTCAGCAAATGAATATGTGGAATCCCCCAGTAAAGGTGGAGAGATTCTTTACAATAGCAAACAAAATCATCCAGCCATCTTCACAGTAATCTCTAATCCCATTTAATGATCCATGTTATTACTGCAATTTGATGTAGAAAACTAACTGGAAAACATAGCTTTCCATATTTGTACACTTGGTTGAGATGCAGGGACAGACAAAGTGACCAGTGTGAAATTTCCTTGATTTGTGGTCAGCTCAAATGCTGAAGGACTGAAAGAAGAACATCTCTCCCTACCCAGACACTGGCAGGAAGGGAGCACAATGGGCAGGATTTTCCATTTCAATATCTAGGTAAAATCTCATGTGTTCAAGCACCATCTTTGAAAAGGTCAACACCCTGAGGTCAGGTATCAGAAATCACTAGAGGAACAGTATTTTACAACTACAGAGGAACAAGCCACTGTAAACTCCCAAAGACCACATATATTTTTTCCTAAATCATTCCAAGAATTGTTTTTAACAAGGGGCCTGGAAAGTAATTCTGGAATTCAAATAGTAGTTCCCAGAGTTTTACCACGGCAGGGCTTGAGCCACGGTGCAGCAGCAAAGCCAATGCATGAAGCAGAGAATGCAACCTTGGCCCATCTGCACTTATTACAAACTAGATATTCTCTATATTCAGAAAAGGAAGAAATGAAAAAGCAGAATGGCATCTGCTAATCAAAAGCAGCTAAATACTGTCCTTACTGATCTGCAGGATAAACCTGCTGATTTACACAAAAGCATGTCTTTCTGGAGCCTAAAGCAAAGCAAGAACTTTTATACTACAGTGTTCAGACCACATCATACATACTCTGTGGGAAGACATTAAAACCTACAGAAACAAAAACTGAGTAAATTAGGAATACCAAGGCAAACTAAAAATCTATATGTCACTGAAAAATGGAAAAGATTCAGTATAGAGACTGCAGGGACTAAGTTCAATCAAGTAAAGATTATTATCTACAATTACTTCATTTTCAATTGAAGCAACAGGTAACAAAGAAACCAGTAACTAGAAGGCCACTAGAAAATGTATGTAGTTCTTTGAATCCTGCATTTGCAATATATTTCATGCTAAGTTTTGAAATCCCTCTTTCACATCTGTGATGAAACAAGATAACTTTAATATTTACAACAACATTTAGAAAACAAGGAATATTTTCAGACCATGAAAAGAATACTGCAATGCTACTGGAAGGTATGAACACTTGCATACATATTCTAGATTGCAATCTAAATCTCAAGCATATTTCACCCTTTAGACGATTATTCAAGTAGATAAAGGATAGTATCATAGAGACCTAATGAAAACTCTTAGGTAGTGCTGCTAATATTAGCAAAATTATCTAGAATAAAATGGTATGCACATTCCCAGAAAAAGCCTATTTCGTATTTTTATACAATGCTGTTAATATCAAAATGAGTTCTTTAAAATGTTTGAGATCCAAACTCAGCTTCCCAAAGGCACCCAGTGAAGCAACAGGCTGGTGTGTCAGAAAGAAAACAAATTCCCTAATGGTGATAGTATAGATTTTGCAGTTGGAGGCCTTTACTGATAGGCACATTACAGTAACTGAATGAAATATCTACTTTTTAGAAGAGGCAGTAGTTCTTTTCACATACACAGCATATATCCAAGGAACATGTATAGTTTTTATTATTTATTATACCACAAAGTGAACGTTTTAGAGAAAGGTGAAGCAACAGCCAACAGTGTAATAACAACAGTTTACTCCCTAAAGTAGAGGGAAAAAAAAGCAATTCATAAGTTTTAAAAGAAAAACATTTCTGAAATATACTTTTTTTTTTTTTTAATTTAATATCCTGAAAATCCACTTGGCAGCTTTCATGTGAAGACTTTTCAAACTGCTCGGAAAATGTGTGTATGTTTTCTGCCGCATCCCAAACTCCTGCCTCAGGATACGAGGCGGAGTTAACAGCCATGGCAGTGTGAATATGCACGGCTGCACTGCTGGGAGGCTCAAAATCAAAGGCCAGATTTTCTAAACAGTTCAGGTCTAATTTAATACCGGTAGATGTACAGTTAGAAAGGTTTGTGTGAAGTAGGGTAAAAATCACTTCCTTAACATAAAAAATTCAAAATTTCAGGTGATTAACTAAGTTATTTAAGCTATCAGTTTAATTAAGTGTCATACAGCTGGTGGAACTGACTTAAGGTTACACTGTCAGAGGAACTCCTTGCAGGCATATATTGCATCTCTCATATTAGGTCTGGATCTGGCATAGGACCTTGAGATACCTTTCACTGTAGTTAAAATTGACCCTTTAATCAATCATTTTTAGTGAAGCAGGTTTTGAATTGGGACAATACTTCTAATCCTTGGAACTGTTTAGCTTCTGTGGAAGCATTCTTCTTAAGGCCATCTGAAAGTCTGAATTACATTACCTTGTGCTCCTTGACTCTGCTTCACGGGCACACTGGAATGCCAGTTTGATCTCAAAATGTGCACATCAGCCCCAAGAAAAACAGTCATTCACCTGCCAGGGTTAGTCATGTTGGAGCAAACATGACACAAGTGCAGAGTTTCGAAGGGTTTGCAATGCTGAAGTTCATTGCACTGCTTAGACTTGCTGAGCTTCTGAACTTTTAATAATTACTTCAACTCGTTAAATATCTTTTTAATAATGAACTATAGCCAGATGTTGTGTTAGAAAGAAGCATCTGTGAAAGGTCTGGCAGGCCAAAATGAAAAAAAACACAGCATAAATTCTGCCATTTCTTCTCTGTAAAGTTTACCAAAGGACTAATGGTGCTTACCTCATTTAAGGTTTTTTTTTTTTTAAACACAACAAAAAAAAATTGCAAACTGACATCCCTGACTGTGGCTGTGGCAGGCTCAGCAAGACCGATAAGAGGGAATTAACAACTTTGAACAGGGCTGAGCTGAACGGGCACCTCAGCCATCTTCCGATACTGAGCACCTGGGAGGCAACTCCCCAGGTGAGAACCATGTGGAGAATGAAGCCACAGCTGCAGCTGATGCGATCCTAAAAGGAATATAGCCGGGCAGAAGCACCCAAACTCACACAGATTAAAGGCTGGGCTGAAGGAACAGATGTACTGACTAGCAACTCAACCTCTGGCCCAGAAGGATCTCTGGAACATCCTGTAAACACATATAGGCTGGTGAAGTGAGCAAACACAGATTGACTAGAATTAGAAAACCCAGCTCTTTGGGACCCAACGAAGAATAAGCCCGCTATCGGACCTCTGAGCCGGTAGCCCCTGCTGCTCAATGCTGCCACATCTGACCTCAGATGTTATGCTGTCCTGTTCATTTGGAATTTTTGAACTTTATAAAAGGCATATAGTTTAATTTTGCTGAGAAAGTAATGTTTTTCACTCATATACACCTTCTTTCTTCTCCTATTGCCACAAATGTCTCCTTCCAATTTCAGAACAAACTAGTTTTGTTTTTGTGGTTTTAAAAAACACTAGGGTTTAGTAACATTTTAGTGAAAGTTAAATGTTTTGTTCTAAAATGAAGTACATTTAACCACAGTGCTAAATGACAGCGTAAATGACACATATTAAGTAGATCAACAAATCAAATGTATTTTGAGAATTGAAAAGATTGTTCTTTTCTTTGATTATGGAAAAACACCTTCAAAGTTTATGGTATCAGACATCTGCAGTTATACTTGACCTGTGTATTCAGCTGCAAAAAGCCGATACTTTTATACAACATTCACCTCTGTGGGTCGTATTATTTCCCCAAAATGCAAATGCACTGTATGAACCCAAACTGAGTATTATTTCCTGAGCTATGCCTTTCTTTTAAATTCATTCTCAGAACTACTTTTGTTTTCTGACATAAATCAATATACATTCATACTGGCTTTGTATGAAAACCTGTATCATACTTCTAGATTGGGCTTTATGTCTCTAAGAACAATGATCTCTGCTCCATCCTGCAGCAAATGGCTCTGTTTGGAACATGAGGTTTCAGCTCCTCCGCGACAACTTTTTTTTTCTTGTGGCCTATTGTGTCTCTAGCATGTTCCTTGGGGCAAAAGGCAAAGGCTGCAGAGTGGATTGGCTGTGGAAGCCAAAAAAAGAAGTGTGACAAGATTGATCAGGAGATCTTATAGGGGCCCTCAAACAAGGTAAGAAAGGAAAATAGTTTTGAAAAATTCAGAGAAAAATGGAAACCTTCAAGTTCTGAATATCAAGAGTGCTTTCACTGGATCTCCTTGGATTTGCACTGAAGTGCTTCGGAAGATACCTGCCATGAGGGCACAGAGTCCATTTTCCTTGCCGGAAATGAAGCTCTGCAACATCTTCCCACACAGGGAGAAATTGAGAGTGCTGGCACAGGGGAGGTTTATAAGTAAGTAAGTTCAGAATTTCAGAAGGATCAGAAACTTCAAGGATAGAGTTCAAGGTTATACAGACAAAACGAACGTGCATGGAAAGGCCTCTTTGCAAGGAAATCCAGGAAGGCTTCTAACAAATGGGTGCAGGGAGGGTGAAAGAAGCACGAACTTTCCTGCCCCTGCACACAAGAAGCTCTTGAGAAGCCTCCTTGCACAAGGGAGTGCAGTGCTACTGCACTGCTAGGCCTCCTAACATTATTGTAACTCAAAATATGTGAAAAGAAACAACAGAAACACTCTATATGGCTGCTGGTTAGGTTTCACACATAGTGTGAAAAAAAAATGGAAAAAAAAGTAAGAAGTCATCCTTGTACAGAGATGTCTTAAAAAGTAAAACACAGTAAAGAGACACACCACCTGCCTACGCTGCAGAAGGCTAAATATGTTGTGTAGTGGGGAAATGGCTGGTCCCATCAGACACGAGATTTCCACAAGGTGGAAGTATTTAAATTGCTTACATTTTCTGAAACAACCCTATGTCTTGAAGATACGGACAGAGGGTTATGTGTGGCAGACGGCACAGCTTGAGACGGAACAGCTCTCCTGTGACCTTGAAGGACCAGTGTACACTGGTCCTCCCTTTGCTGTTCCCATGCGAAACTGACTTCAGAGAGTAGCTGGAGACAGCATGGAGCCAGTTGATCACTGGCATCTGCAAGGCCACAAATTCACAGCTCACTGGGTCTAGCAGAAATGGTACTAATATATAAGGTGTTCACTGGAGCAAGGCGGGGATTCCAATAAAGGGGATTCCAATAAAGGATTCCGATTCTGATTAACTACAAATTGGGGTCCATGGAATCATTCACCACAGGTATGTACCCATTTTTAGGCACAGTGGCCTAGAAAAGCCATAGGTCAACACGGGAATCAACCCAGTTTCACAACCCACCTTTGGAAAGGGGTAGGAAGAGGCAGGAACAGCTTGCACCCCTTGCCATCCTTCTTCCGCATGCTCAGCACCAGCCCTGCAGTTGTTGGCCAGCGCACAAGAAACGTGCTTCAGACAAGAGGACTACACTGCCTTTTTGCAATGAGAAAGAAAACATCTGGTAACCAGAATGTGCAAGGAGTCAAGCAAAGAAAACAGACTACAAAAGTCTTTCATATACCAGAACTGCTGTCTATTTGAAATAACATCCAAAGGAAGAATACACAGCGTCTGCCTATACTACAACTCAGAGCAAACAGAATTATCATGGAGTGTAAGTCATGCTGGAAAGAGCTTCATCCATCGTGGTACATGGGTCAGAAATTAAACTTATGTACAAATGCAGAGATGTGTTAAGAAATAATCCAGCACTGTGGTCATGGGTCTCTAAATCATAAAGTCAGTTAACAACACAAGTATGAAAAGGGAGCGTTTTTTTAGGCTACATATTTATGACAAGCAATATTAATGCATGAATCCACCTTCGAAGAAAATAAGTGCCCTTGAGATGTTAGATTCTATCAGCCAAATTGAATGTCTGCATCAATGGCTCTCCCTAAAAGTCATAATTAGGTCATTAAAATATATTTAGAAAAATAGCCTGTGAAATAAAGTTAAAAAATACTCACCTTCATTTTATTTCATAGGTCACTGTTATACTATCTAATAAGATAATTAAAAACATGCAAGCAGCTGGTACTGAGGCTAAACAGATTAATGTAATAGTCTGTAGTCATATGTGCTGGCAAGGGGTTCACCTCTTTGGCGAGGAGAAGGTCAGCTGCCCTTGGGAAGGCAAGAGAAAGACAGTATTTTGACTTTCCAGTGGCACTGCATTGCAGATACTGGAGGCTTGGGCTTTTTTTTTTTTTTTCCTTTTCCTTTTGGCCACGTTTGGCCAATTTACAAATCCTGAAAAGGCTTCAACCATGGCTGTAAAACACCACAGTATAGTGCAGCTCAGACATCTTTCCCAGGTTTCTTTTGTTTTAAAGATGAAACTATATGTCTAATACCTTGTTCAAATTTTTCTAAGAGTGAACTTCAAACTCAGATGACATGGTACTAGGAAAGAATTTTAATATCATATTCATAAAGCTTTTCCATAGTACACCAAGAATGCTCTCCTCAGAGCCTGAAGATCAATGAGAAAATTCTCTGTGACCTGAGAGGATGCATTCACAAACTTACAGAATATTTAGAAATACATGCCAGTCGCACGAGCTTATAATTTACATTACTTAGAAACTTTATGACCTAAAGGGAAATGCTCACTATCTAAACACAAGCAGCACTAAATCTGTGCCATGATGAACACAGGCAAAATCCACAAACTCCATATTAAAAAAAGAAAAAAACACTAACACATGAAGTTTTATAATAAATAGCATAACTTAAAAAAAGGAGGAATCAAGTAAATTCACCCTACTGCCATACTGCTATGTTTTTTACTATAGCAAGGAGCACTTTAATAGCAAAAAGCATTCTCAATTAAGTGTTTTTAAGCATTTGGAGTTGCCACTTCTCCTAAATTAATTACAAAGAGACTGATAAAAGCACTTCTTTCAGTAAAAATTTTCAGTATGATTTTGCATATATTAGTCTTCTGCAAGCACAATACCTACTGTGATCCAAAGATGGCACAGCCTTTTTAGGGCAAGAATAATACCAAGGCTTTTTAAAAGTACAATAGACTGAAATACATTGGATAAACAAGACTATCAACACTTTTATCAAATTGCTAATTTACTGAAGTGATATTAACTGGAAGTATCCTAAAATAAGTCAAAATGTCCAATGAGTCCTTAAACAAACCACACGAATTCACCATTGTTATCTTTCAAGGGAGTTTAAGATTCATTTTTAGTCTGTCATAAGATATTAGCTGTTCATTTTTATATAAGACACAGCACAGAACCGTAACTATCAACATAATATTCAACACAACCAGCAAATTTACAGCCAATCTCATTATATGATAGGAGTTACTTGCCACCGAGCAGAAAATATTCATTTCACACCTTAAATACTGTAATACTACTTAATAAGAGTGTTAGCTTGCCAGCTATTAAAAGCCAGAGGTTTTTTTTTTTTTTTATATATATACTGTACTCACTTGCTTTATCATCTTGCCTCTAATTATACCAATAATTTAATACACTGGCAGTGCAATAAAGACATGGGACTGATTTTAAAATACAACTTAACTTCAGTTTTGCAAATTGTGCTGTTATCCTCTCTGACAGAATATGATTATTATTCTGTTGAAGTGGTAGCTAAGATCCTTTTTAATATATGCACTTTGGACTAAGGAATATAGAGACACAAAGGCCAACTTTGTCTTTTAGTTGACTGCAGAACATTAAAGATGGCTTGGCCTATGGAAATAGGCTTAGGGCACCACAAGAACTTCTCTAACTATGCAAGTTTTTAGCAACAAGCTGCAATATTCCAAAAGCATTGACAAAAAAACATTCTTAACACCTAGCACACGTCCTCTGACTCCTAAGGTTGGTAGTCCTGAGACTGATGGATGTGAATCCACTACAGTTTAGGCTGATTTAACTAAATGATGCCATAATTCATCCTCCCACTTACTCCTAGCCTCATGTTCTAGTCCCTTTCCTTACACGAGCACCAATTCTCATCTGAACCTCATCTTGGTATCAGTCTTGGGAAGCTTGACACAATGAACTAAATCATCAGCAAGCTCATCCTATCAATAGGCAGCTTAGGCTAGTTCAGCCCCCTTGGACTGGTTTGCTAAGAGAGGAGTCCAGCGCAGGAGCGAAGAGGAAGATGTGGAGGAAGGGCAAGAGCTCAGCACCACAGCGAACACCTTAAGGGAACCATAGTCTAACTGCAGCTGGTTTCCTCTTGCAGCTTTCCTTTAGCAGCTACAGTCAGCTGGGGCGTGCGAGTTACTAGCTTTCAGATAAGTGTGTGCGGCAATTAATGGCAGAGAAGTCCTCAACTCCTCCCCTTTGCTAATCTGACTAATTTCTACCTTGCTGATTTTCAGAGGCTGCTTCACAGTCTATGTATTTACATAAGATTCTCATCTGGAAAGCAAAAGCATTATTTGGGGTGAGGTTTTTGAGGCCTTCATTTAATGCAAGTAGTTAGCTGCTGTGCTTGTTTATAAGTGTACTGGGCTATTCAATTTTTCTTTTTTATGCATTAGAGAATCAAGAAATTGAGTCAGGCAGACACTGAAAGAGCTCTGCCAGCATATGTGGCTCAAAGCAAGTATCCTAACTACACTCAAAGGGTATCATCACAAGCAGGGTTTCATCAAAACATAAATTAGATGAAGCAGCTTTATAGGATACAGAAAATTGAAAGGGTCTGTAAATAAAACCTCTCTTGGCCTATTGTGTACCTGCAGACCTGACCTCTGCTCTGCTCTTGTCTTGCTCTGTGTGTTTGAATGGCCATAAACTCTGCCGTCCCCTCTATGAAAAGTCTTTATTCTTGACTCCTTCAAGAGCTGGCTTTTTGCTCCCTGCTCTTCTCAGCAGACTCTCAGTCTCTGCTCTGCAAGGGGGGGTCTCCGCTTGCTGCATCCCTCCAAGCCTCCCCCAGCTGTGTGGCACAACTCCCCAGGCCACGACGGGGTAGAAGTTCCCCATCCACCAGCTGCCACTAGGACAGGGTTCCTCCTGCCTAGCTGCTCTCACCTCTTTTTACACCGCAGAAAGACTACGAACAAGAAAAGGCAAATAGAAGCTATACATCGTAGTGTGCTACAGGAATTCAAAATGGTCTGGTGGTAAGCTTCACTTTATTTTACCATGCTCAAGCATTAAAAAGCAGATGTAGTCATTCTAATTAGCACAAATCTCAGTTTAGTTTTAGGGACAAACATTTTGCATTTTTAGCAGTCACTTTATTGACTGAAAGATGAAACTATGCTTCTGATGACTCTGTTGCCTGAGTTTCCAATACCGTAAGAGGCAACACTTGTTTTTTCCTACCTACTAGCTTGTCGTGCTTTCAAGAACTGGAAAACCACAGCTATTTACCCAAGCAAGACTCAAGTTTAACAACAGTGCTGCGAAAAGTTGTTCTGCACCATGTTTTTTTAACTGGTGTTTACTACCAATACAAGTGAAACCTCATTGTCAGAAAATGTCAAATTTAACAAATTCTGTTTTTTTTTTTTTTTTAATTGGAAGAATTACTAGGTGCTGTTAGAGTTTGATGTGATCCATAGATCCATTTATTTTGGAGAAAATCAGGAAGAAGACCCTGCTAAGTAGCTAATTACTGTGTATACAGGTGAGGGATATCAACTTCATTGCTTACTTTTTGGGAAAAAAAAAATAAAACTAAGAAACACTTTATATTTACTGACACACAATGCTTCAACGCTTTCATTAATTAAGCATTTTGAAAAGCCTTCTCATAAAAACAATATCCTAAAAGCAAGTTTTTCAGATTGTTCCTTAATCCTTAATCTGACTGTTACAACTTAAATTGTACAATACTCTTAAAATGTAGACTTGCTCCTTTGCTTTAAATACATTATGTTGATTACTTTGGTTAAATACATAAATAAATAAATACCAAAAACTACTGACCTGTAAGAAATAAATGTTCCAGCAGAATCTGGGCTGTGGTGCATGCTTCCATTTTCATTGGATCCTCCTGACACAAAAACCAAAGAAAATGATCTTGGTTATTGGAGGCTCTGATAATAAATATCACAATATTACTGACAGTAATAAATGATTTTATCAGGTATAGGAACTTTATTTAGCAACAAAGCCTAAAAGGACACTTTCTTTCTTCAAAATCTTACAATTCTCAATAGAGACAACAAGGCACAATGCGCCGTTCTGAATCTGAGTGTTCTAAAAACATAAAATCCCATTTCATTGTGGTTTTAGTTTAGACCTTTCTCAACTTCTTAAACACAGCTTATATAGGTTAAAAAAATAGAGGTTTACCATATAAATAGATAAATTTGATTTTACTAATGAAGAATGTACAAGTTCATGTATTCTGTGAAAGACTGGATTCATTGTATGATATCAGATTTTTTTTCCTCAAAAGAAGTTCAAAGCTTCTATCAAGTGACCTGAATAGTATGTCTGCATGTTTTACATATTGCCAGTCTTCTATAGAACAGTTCACAGAAATTGATAGAGATGTAGAATTGCAAGGAATTGCATTTAGCTTAGTAATTCTTCCACATCCTTGGTGTTTATTTCCTTACCCTATTCATACACAGTATCACACACCTTTAAATCCTTTGTTTCGCTATCTGAAAACAAGTTCTCTTTGCCATCTTTTTAGATGAGGCTCCATATCCTCTCTTTCATTTAAATCAGTCTTAAACATGGAAAAGGGACAAAATCATAGCCAGCATACTAAATGAAGTCTGATCATTTTAGTCTCAGGACAGCATTTGTTTCCCCTGCTAAAAATACCTTGCCTGATAAAATCTGGTCATGCCACATCATGTTGTAGTTTCACAGTCACCCTCTAACAGACCCAAATGTTTGCTCTCCTTATTCATTCATAACAAAATGGTTGCATTTTATAGCAAAATTTCTTGCTAATATGATACTGTAGTTCATATTGTTTCATGCTATCTCTTGGAAAGGTTCATTTCTGCCTAAATTTTCCATTTATTCTTGTACTGGATACTACCTTCTAATATTGTTCCTTCAAAATCCATAGTGCAGTCTCACACTTTGTGCCAAGGCAATGAATGAAAATATTGGCTAAGATCTGTTCAGTCATAAACTCTTGAACTCCCCTAAAAATATAATTCTTTCATTACAATCTGTTGTCACCTATTTGTCTCACAATTACTTTATTTCACTAATCCTCATATTCTCTACTTCATAACATCTCCTGTGGCACCACATCAGATGGCTTACTGAGGGCTAGATAGACTTAACATATTTCTTTAAAACATGTTTCTTTTGAAAGAAGGCTAGCAGGTTAGTTGGCCACTATCTCCTGTTTAACATGATCAACCTGCACTAAAAGTTATGCATGCCATTTTCTATTTTTTTAATTTATTTTTTCCTTAAAGAAAATTTGCTGGAGCATTGCACAGATAATGGTCATCCCATTATGCTTTCAGTTAATTTGCCATCATCTATTTTTCTCTTACCCTAAGTAAGAGACTTACTCTCTCTGTAGCAGAGGCTGTATTTCCTCTCCTTCAATTATATGGCATCAGCCACAAACTGAAAGACTAAAAGTTGTACTACAGAGCAGCATTTATCAATATCCTTCAACAAGAGGTACTCTACAAGTCAGATGTTTTAATTGTTACTAGACACATTATTCATTAATCATCTCTATCTAACAGTGACCTTTGATTCCATCCAGTCTTTACTTGAAAATCTGTCTTTACTGGAAGTTAAAACTAAGTATTCTTCTATGTTTAAATGACACTTGGATTGCATTTAGTATCATTCTCCACTCACACTGCTCAGGTGTTCTAGGTTTCTTCCCCAGGAAGGCACAGCTGAAGTTATACTTTCTCATTATTTTAAATATCCTTCTCAGAATCAAGTTCAGTTTAACTTTTGGTAACTGTCACTACAACTCCACACTTTCTGACAGGCAGGAGATGGCCTTGTTTGATGATCAGCTGTTTTTCTGTTCCTTTCTGGGTCTCCACTTACTCCAAAATTTCCTTAAGAACTGCTTAATCATTCAGTTGAACACAGAACTTTCTTTTCTCATCTTATACAGATTGCCAATTTCTCAGTAACTTTTGCACCCTTGTCTAAAATAAATCCTGATCTCTAAACTACTCCATCTAGCTGACTTCACTGACTAACTTTCTCAATTTAATTTGAAAATAGAAACTTAATCTGCTTCTTATTTACCCCATTTAGATGAATTAAGATGGACTTCTGATTATTAAAAACATTATTTTTCTTTTTTTCTTGTCTCTTGAAAAATAAAGCTTATCATAATAGGACAATTTCCAGTAATATTTTTTAAAGAAATATATCCACTTCCCAGTAAATATTGCCATTTACCATCACCATATTCTCTACTTTCATCTCTATCATATGTCTGATTTCAGATATGGAGACGCTCACATTTTTGTTTTTGCATTATTTCACAAAAAGACTTTTCCTCTACTGATGACTTCACCCTACTTCTTATCTGAACCAAATGGTCTCTGTGGTGTCTACTCAAACAAAAACAGTTCCTAGGAGGGAAAGCAGTTTACTGACACCCAGAATTTTTTAAGCCATGAGTTGGTCATGATGTTAAATTCAAATCATTTTTCTCTGAATTACGCTTTTTTAACACAACACTAAGAGTAAAATAAAGAAAACCACCTGAGAGGATTAAGTACTCTTCAGAGAGAGGAGTGGAGCATTATAAACCTACAGGATGTATAATCCAGCCCCTGCATTCTTCAGATGAGCTCTAGCCACTGCTGAAGTGAACTGACTGGCTGAAAGGAAACCCTGCGATGCTTTAAGGTAAATCTCAGGATACGTCTCAGACAGCATTTTATTGGTAAAGAATTAAGTAGATTTCTCTAGTTAGTCTACCTGAAGAACACCATTATTGCCAGAGGTCTGAAACTTAACAGGAGTTAAGTAAATCTCTTTTACAGCCATATGGGAATATTTCCTAATATTGGGCAACTGCTACAGAGATATGGTGCACAGCAATAGGTCCTGAATGCATTAACGCAGTTCAGTTATACTTAGACACCTTTGAGGCATTCGCCTACCACACTAGGTATCTCTCCTTGGGAGACTGAGGACTGTGTTGTGCAGTATTTTCTGCTCCAAAGCAAAATGTTTGGATGTGAGACAAAAAAGACCTTTGTATGTCTAGGACGTAGAAGGAGTCAATAGCATAACCATCACATGAAGTCCAGGACAAAAAAAAAAATAAAAACAGCTCAGCCGTTATGAATGTTAGCATTAAAAACTGTGAACGTGTCCTACTTCACTTCTCACAAGTTATCTGGAGAATGATAGAGCCCAGTAAGGAAAAACAAATTAGATTCACAAAACAAGGGAAAAAGAAAAACATCTGAAAAATGAGCACCACATTGTTCTTTATGGCGGAGTCTACTTTGACTTTTCTTTTGGCAAAGTGCAATGAAGAGCTGAAGAAGACACTATACAGTGATGGCCCTTGTGTGGCAATCTTCCTGTCAATCAGCAAGCTATGAAAAAAAAAATACCCACCATTTTCTTTGGTGACTTTAAAAATCCTAGCTAAACCCCAAGTGCCAGCAAGCGTTGCAAAAAGAAAGATCTGCTTACTGTACCCCAGTGAAATCTCAGGTGTTTGGTGTATACTGGTTACAGGTCTGTGTAAAAGTTTATGTATTTTTAAGTGAGAATTAGTAATACATTACTTGGATCCAGTTTTGTAGTTTGTAATCCTGGAGTAACCAACCAGAAACTTAACACTGATGAACAATTTAAAAGTATTATAAAAGTAGTAAAAAAAGTTTAAAAGTAGTATTCATCTCTTTCCTCATCCTTTAGAATCAACAAGTTATTGAAAATAACAATTCCTACTTTAACATTGTTATGAACCTCCTCTACCATATTGAGAAAAGAAATTTAGTTCATCTTATATGACATGAGCCCATAGAAGAGAATGGAAAGCAGACTTGGTATAGAGCTGGAAAGAAATCTTTCTATTTCTAGGAAATCTTAGGCTGTAGTTCTCATGCTCCATTTCCAGATTGCAGCTGTGGGAATTTTAAAATTGAAAGGGAAGAGCTGGACTGAAAACAAAACCTTATTTCACAATGCTTACTCTGTATGCTGAAAAAAGTCTTCTGGATTTCTTACAACATGAAGGACCTGAGCAGTGTCTTTAAGTACCTCAAGGGAGGCAGTGAGGAGGATGGGCCTGGCCTCTTCTCAGTGGTGGCCACTGATAGGACTAGAGGAAACGGCCACAAACTGAAACACCAAAAGTTCCACAGGAACTTAAGGAAAAATTTCTTGACAGTGAGGGTGCCAGAGCCCTGGCACAGGCTGCCCAGGGAGGCTGTGGAGTCTCCTTCTCTGGAGATCTTCCCAACCCGCCTGGACGCAGTCCTGAGCCACCTGCTCTAGGTGACCCTGCGTGTGCAGGGGGGTTGGACTAGATGATCTCTAGAGGTCCCTTCCAACCTTAAGCATTCTATGATTCTATGACATCTTGATTGTCTGCTGAAGTGTTTGAAAGGACACCCCTGCAAGGAGTTGTTCTTCACAAACTGTTACAAGTGTAGCATTCTTCATTTGGAAGCACTCTCAGAACTCTCCTTTTTTTTTTTTTTTAACAACTGCCACGGTATTTCAATATTCTTAATTGTCCACCTATCGGTAATGGATCTCCCATTCTCACAGGTTACTACTTTTTGAGAACCACTTTTGCTTCTCCATTTTATCATTAGCAGCAGCTACCAAAACTGTTTTTTTTTTTTTTTTTTTTTTTTTTTTTTTAATATCTGCCTCCTAGAAACAGGAGTTAATGAGGTTGGTGTTTTCGTATTTGCTTTTTTCTTGTGCTACTTGGAAGATCATGTAGATCTCTCTGATTTATTGTGATGAAAATGGCGAAGCAAAGTGCAAATTATTCATCATCTTAAAAGAGGGTTCCCTAAACTTCCCCTACTGGAAAGGCTTTCCAGCAAACCCTAGTAAGACTTCATAGTCACCAAATATGAGGACAAACGAACAACTCCTTCCCTACGTAATGACAGTAAGCTGTGGGAGTCTGTGCCTTGGCTCACCTCTCCTCGGGTAAGTTCCAGTTATCCTTGCTTTTGAAAAGATACAGTGAACATCCACTAGATAACATAGTTTCTTGCATCTTTTTTTCAAGGATAAGAATCCAAATTTCTGGTAAAATTAGGATATATACTGAAGAACTGTAAGATTCATGAATCTGATACTGGAAATTGGTCTCCTTCAAAAATGCTAATTGATTTACTAATATGGCAAATCTTTAGATGCTTTCTGAGACTCAGAACTGAATGGAGAATTATGATGTAGCAGAAATGTGGAGGTTGTTCCTCCTACCCTACCCCAGTTGCCCCAGAAAAGGATTCTAAATCTTCAAAATGTGAAGAAAAAAAAAAAAAAAAAAGTACAAAAACCTTACCACACTTTTTTGATAGAAGAGATGAGAAACAACCTGTACCATAATAGTGATTAGTATTGAAGTAATAACAGACCGTGAAACCTATCCCTGAAATGTGTGAGAGTCCCAGGCCTGGGTTCTGACCTAAGGTTCACTTGGCTCTCAAATGAAGGCTGAGCTACCACATCTTTCAGCGCTAAAGCCGTCGCTGGTTTTAACACAATAATAAAGCAAGCCTTTCAGAAGGAACTCAAATCATCTGGTATCTTTCCTGCTGCTGCTTTAACTGGATGATCTTTCCCTAACCCATCCTGTGAACGAGTAATCTTTCTCTTCAAAGAATTCAATTCTACTGTTCCCTTTTAGTTAAGGCTTTTCTTTAGATGGAGATTGAGGGAGCTGAGACTTGGGTGAGTACTGCTGGACTGCCACCCAGCTGGAGGCTGTTTCAAAAGAATTTGTATGACTTGAAACTGATGCTGCTTTTACTGAACAGTCAATAAAGGAACATCTCGAATGCAGCCGCCTTTAGCTTTCAGAGCTGCATGGAGAAGGGCTTGTAATTCATAAATTCACTAGGATACTAGATTCACTCAGAACACACAGGTTTGTCACTCACAGAAACAGTTTTCTTGCAAGAACATCCTTGGGGCTATAGATACAATAAATAATAATAATTAAAACAAAAACAAAAACAAAACAAAAACAAAACAAAACAAAAAAAAAAAAAACACAGAACTCTGAATAAGCAGCTTGCCAAAGAGACTTTCTGAGGATTATCTGAAAACTGTAAAATCTGTAGAATTTACTAACAATAACCGTCATTTAAATATGCATGCTATTTTTGTACTATTATTTTTTCAGCAGAATATTATATTGATAGTATAATCTCTTCCAGAAGAAAAGGTTTGCCAAGGTGCAGTGGAATTTCTATTTCAGGCAATAAGAAGAAGCTGAATAGCATTTCATAGCCCCAGATCAAGAACAGAAAGATGCTCCGGGTATGTACCTGGCACAACAAACAGTCTGAGCTTATGCATGAGTTCAACAAGAATAAAAAAGTATGTGATGAACCACATAGGGATCAGATGTGTTTCTCACTCATCTCCTTCCCTATTGCTCTGGAAAGAGCTATCTTATATGACATGCAAAAATACAGCACAGGACTTCTGAGGGAAAAGGAGTGGGATCTTATCATGACCAGCTATGAGTCTAGCAGAGTACCAAGTGAAATTCCCCTGCTCCACAGATTAACTCCTGCTGTTAAAAAATAACTGTACTCTAAGCTCTTATGTCTTTTTAAAGTTTGTTTTGATACAGAAGGAACATTTTTCTATAAATATATATGCAGGTACAAACACATACGTGTGTGCCTACTTTTAGGGTTCATATATTTATACAGAGATAAGTGTTTTACCCATCTTCTGTTGATTACGAAAGGGTTTCTTAGTTGTCAATTTACGAATTGGTGATAAAAGTGATCCTGCTTACAAAACCAGACTGTGCTTTCCCCTGTTCATAAGAATCAAAATGAGGACAGATCTCTTTGTTGACAAGTTTGAACTCTTAATATTTTCTTTGTATTCTAACAATAAGTTAAAATGTTGTTTTTAAAAACCCTAACATTTATTTAACATTTTAAAAATAATCAAGTTCAGTTTGAGATAAAATACCCAAACATTAGCACAGTGTTTCAAAATTACAGACAGGGGAAATTTTAACACAAATATCTGCTTGCAGTCTAAGCTTGTCAATTCTTATAACATGACTTCCAAATTCCATGCTATATTCGTTTTCAGCATATTTAAACCTTAATAATTTAATGATTTATCCAATTTTAATTTACACTTTCAAAACCACTTTGAACAATCTGAGGTGCCAGTGGAGATCATAACAGTGGTCCTGGTTAAGTCAAATAATAATTATAGCACTTTCACTTTAAAGATGAGATTATTTTTAATTATTGAGTGAAGTACTTGAGGTACCTTACTTATATAATTACGCTACTCATTAAATGGTTATTGAAAGCTGAAATGTAATTTTAATGACAGCTACCTATTTTTCTTTGCACACTTTGTAGATGACAGATCAGTCAGGAATTCTAGTTTGCTCAAAAAAATCCTTGCAGCTGCACTGGTTCTTTCAGGTGTAAAACAATTAAGCTGTGCTTATTTTAAAATTTTAAACATATTTTTTTTTCCTCAAAGGCTATTGTTACGATATATAGAACCTAGTAAAAAACAGAACAATAATGCATGGATATTTGTCTTCATAACAACACAAAAATTCTGGGTTGAAACTATATACATTTCAAACAATATCCCTGAAAAAAACAGTGACAATACAAATATGGAAGAATAATTTTAGTCAAAATGTGTTCCTCGCATAATGCAAACAAAAAAAAATTGCTTAACAGATTGCAGACCTTTATTGTGAGTATAAAGGGGTAATCAACATACAATAAGCATTTTACTATGCATTAAAACTATATATAATGCCACGAGACTCCTTTGCTTTTTGCAATATCAAGGTTCACAACTCCTCAAACATAAAATTCTTTCATACTATTTACTCCGCAGATACACATCCATCAAAATGATCTGCACAAAACGTATTCTAATATTTAAGAATCTCAGACAATCGGCACCGCAGAGTTTTGGGCTCAGGGATGAGCAAAAGACTCCTGCTTCGTATTTTAATGCTTCATGCACAGTGTTTGAAATTCAGCATATCTGCCCATTGTTCCAAATGGCAGGATCCTGCTCAAATTGAGCTTTCTTTTTTCACAATGAAAACCAAACAGAAGAGTAAATTTGTTTCATTAACAATATTAAAGCAAAGATTTCTGAGTTTTCTGTATGGGGAAAAGGCAATAAAGTTTTGAAGAGGGAAAAACTGCTTTGTTCCTTCAATCCCCTAGTTGAAATTAATTATAGCAAATGTTTATGAAAACATCTGTTCCATACAGTTATAAATTCTTAATTTTAGCACGGGCGATTCCAGGCTCCTCTATTATTTTGAAAGAGAGCAGTCTGACAATCGAAAGGTTTACAAAAGAAGAGACAATTTGCATTTCTACAGCACCAAATACGCAGTTTGGAAAGTCCTCAGGATCTCTGCAGCGAAGGGAAAAAATAAAATGCCAAACGGCTACGAACGCCGAAGCTCTCCGATTGGGGTCCGCTGATAGATGGCAGTAGGAGGAGCAATAAGCAAACAAATAAATAAGTAAACAGAAAACTAAGCCCTAAGCATACAGAAAATCAAGCTTTTGACACATTAAGCAGTTCTTTAAAAAGTGAAATGTAGTGGAGCTCCTGATTTCTCCGTCAGGCATCCGGACGCATTTCCCGGTGCCGGAGGAGCGATGTCCCAGCTTTGCTTTCCCGCGACAACAGAGGGTGCTGGAGAGTTTAGGATGCTGCAGTTGCTGCTCCAGTTCTGCGGCTCCGTTGTTTGTACAATGAGCTCCTACGCTCCAAGCATCTTTCGGACTTTTTACATAACACCCTTGCAACTACAGTGTTAAATTCAATTTACACCAAATAAGCTTTTAAAATGATTAAATGGAGCAAGCTTAAAGCTGTGTACAGAAACTGAAAATAATGCCTTCAGCGAAAGAATTAAGTGCACTGCACTTCTGATATTTATAAAATAATTATTAGGCTAGAAACTTAAAGAACATTTCACTCTCAGCAAGTTGTCGAAGTTTTCTGAAATAAATATGATGTTTTGTTAAGCAATATCTGGGCTTTATTATTATTTTTTTTTATGTACAAACCGGACTCTCCACCTCTGACTTCAAATTTATTTAGCATTAGATGCATTCTTCGAGTGCATGCATTGCTTAATACAGATTTCTTGGTAGCATTTTAGTTCCTAATATCGGGCTCAAAGATATTATATTTTGCTAGGAACTAAATAAAAAAGGATACACTATGAAAACTAGTATTATATGCAGGTAATTAACTGTGAGACTTTGCCATTAGGAGCACAAGTCTTAAATGGGGTAAAATATTTTTCCTATCAGCATTCATACAAGAAAAACACACCAAGCATTGCGGGTGTTTTTTCTTGCCTTTTAGGTTTATTTGAGTTAGGAAAGGAACGCAAATGGAAAACACAACAGAGAACCTGCACATATGCTACTTCTGCGAGAGTGAAAGCTGGTGACATTTGAAAATAGGTAAGCAACGCTGACACAAAGGTGCAAAATCAAAGCTCGTTTTAGCCCTGCAAAAAGGCAGCAGAGCTGCTGAACAATATGGTAGGCAGACTTACAGCTCTGCCATTATGAAGAAAAAACTTCTTGAGATAATAAGAATATCTAGGATTGCACATTGCTCACACACAGTCAGTCCTGGTGTCTTTTGGACTGTTGATTTGCTACAATCAAATGGCATCTTCTCTGATCTCTGCATATAAAATCACAACTGTGTATACGCATATATGAGTAAACTCTGTGTATTCTCCAGGCAAAATATCTGTTTGAAATAATTTTATCTATGCACTTGAGTTCCAATTAAGACACACCAAAATAAGAGGGATTCCATTTTAAGTGAAACTAATTCTGAGTGCTTACAAATCTGAACACTAGCTCTGTCATTAGGTTAGTCCATAAATTTACATACCACTTTTTCCACATGCAAAATGTGAATGTATGCATAAAAGAAAGTGCAGATGGGAAAACATATACAAAAGCAGAGACGACTGAATTTGGATGTAGTATCAATGTTTAAGGATTGCAGCCTCTCACAATTCTATGCAAAATAAATTCAACATAAGTATACTCAAAGGCTAAATTTCTAAAATTTCTTTTCTTGATGAAGCTTCTGTATTTACTAAAATAGACTCAGCTATATACACTGTTCTCAAAACTAAAAACCATAAAAATCCATATAATAAGAAATTTCACTCGTACCATTTAACTACTTCATACCTGCAAGACAAATGCCAGGGAATTCCTAGGCTATTCCTATGCACTAATGCCTTAAAAAAATGTACGTTTGGAGATGCTTTTATATACGCTCTTTCTGCTTCATGTGAAGGCCAAGTTGAACTGTAATGTTAATAGTGACTTGACATTTCAGAAAATATCGGTATGTGGAAGAATAGTTTGACTTCCCATTTAGTGAGGACCACACAATACTAGTTTTTATAAGCAGACGTGACTTCCCCTGAAATTGATAAGAATTTACTTTAGTAAGGCCTGGACTGAATTTCTTACCAGCAGCCATAAAGCTGATAAAAGAAAGAATCCACAGGAATGTGCTTCTTCCCACTTTTTCAGATATAGTCTTAGTGCACCTATTTCTTGTCTTTCTGCAAATTACAACCCATTTTGCCCACAAGCTCAATATTACCTGTATCTGCGACATAACATCGCTGATCATTTACTATATTTAACTTAAATTTCCTAGGTCATTGCTTAATATCATTGAAAAACTCCAGGATAATATATGTACATTTTCCTTCAGTCTGATCTACGTGGATGGTCTGTACCTAATAAATATCACCTTTAAGAAATTCTAAAAAAAGCATGTACAATTAACAAAATAAATTAGCAAGAGTAGCAAAATAGAGGACATAATAATCCCTTCTAATTGGAGAGGAGTATCAGAATTAAATTAGACTTTGTACAGAACGAAAAATGTTAGCAGCAGTTTGGAATCATCACTAGGAACTTATATTCCATCGTATATAAATGCTGAGTGACTTATCACTTGCATACAGAAGAATTTAGCTAATTTTAACTTATAAACAGCCTAAAAGGCCTTTGAGCTATAAATTGCAATAATCTAAAGATGGCAAGAGGCAATAAACATGAGTTAATGACTCAGCATCCTCCTGAGATAGCACTGGTCATACAGCTTTGCTTAATCTTAGACATGCACAATCAGTGTAAAAAGGTGGTCTCGAGAGACCAGTTACACTGACAATAAGAAAAACATACCACCTCTTTACACGTATGAGGGCTACTACACTCCTTTAATTTACTTCAATTACCTCCTATTTTTAACCACGTTTGTATCTTACAGATAGATGCAATCCTTCTGCTTGTGATAATAAATCATATGTAAGTATAGTTTGATTTTCATATTCAAAGGGATTGATGCATATTCCAGTGCGTTGAGGGAGAAATGGAGCCAAAAAAAGATCACGTAGAACAGTTTTCTAACATTCTGCTGTTTTGCCAAGATTAAATGATAGTATAACACAAACGAGAAAGGATTAAGTGCTCTTTTACTGAAATAGAATTGCCCTTTCAACAAGAAGCTAGCTCTTCAGCTGAGAATAACAGGTTCACCAGGAGAAGGGCCAACCTGGCAAGGAAGCCGCTTGGCAGAGATATGCAGCTTCACCTCCTAAAATTTGTTAGGTGCTCTCACGATAAGGAGGACCAAAAGTTACAAAGGGGCAGCAGCAGCAATTCTGCTTTGTTCCTTTGCTCCTTCTTATTTAGGGAAGCTACCACAGGAGCCTGTTGACCTACAGCAGTATGAATGGATTTCAAAGGATTTACCTGAAAGGAGAGTATAGTTCCTTGGACCTCCTTCCTTAAGAGTAAGTATGTTCAGAAATGCTGCTTGTTTTGCACCTACCACATCTCCCCGTGCTCTGTTTCGCACCACTGCAAGCAGCAGAAGGGCTCCAGGAGGTTTATACCAGTTGCTTTGCCCTTCTCAAGCCACCCATGCAACTGCTTCAGTCAGATCTGCAGGTCAGACAAGCTAATTTGGATTTACATCAATGTAAACTAGAGGATGAGAAGTCAGATTAGTTAAAAATAGGATCCTGGTCATACTTACTAAAAAGATATGTTTTTAATAATAAAACTATCTAATACATTTTAGCAACATTAAACACCAAGATGATAAAGAGATAACCAATGGTTTATTAAACTATGAGCACAGTATCTTAAAGTTTTTTACTTCCTTTATTCAGCACTCCTAATGCAAGAGAAAGCACTTTTTTTTTTTCATTTCTTAACAAATCTATTTTGAAATGATTGAAATGAATGATTCTGAAAAGCAGCTTAGTCTCTGGGTAAAGTTCAAAGTTAACTGGGTAAAGTTTAAAGGAGCTCAATCAAGCACAGAATCTAGAGGTGAGACACAATTCAAGCGCACAGCTAAAAAACATCCTATTACAATCTTTATTAGGATACTTTCACCCCATGATAACAACAGCACCCGGCAAACTTAAGCAAGACAACCCAAAGAAACAAGCTGCAGACAAATACACTGTCACACAGTCCCAAATGCTCAACACCCTAAAGACACTCCTGCTGTCAGTGGAACAGCCTTTATCTTAATCAAATTAACTAATACAGGAACACCTGACACCAAAGAAAGATACCTCATCAGAAAGCTGATTGCTTAGTTTGGATTTGTCCTTGTAAGATGAAGCTTGGAAGTCCTGGATTCCTACTCTGAGGCTGCCTAATCAAGGCTAAATCTCAGACTATGTATCCAGTAGATCCATACCTGGAAGGCCCATGCAATGGTATAGGACTCCATGTTTCTTTTGGATTTTCCGGGTGAAAAAAATGTCACTAGACAATACAAAAGAAGCACTGAGCTTGAGCTTCTAAGCTTTCAAATAATAAATACCAAAGCATAACGAAAACATTAATAAAACAACTTCTTATAAACCAAGCCTTGGTTGATTGGAGAGCACCAGGTACCTACTTTGCTGGTACAAACACAGCTACATTTGGTGAATGGCTGCACTGGAAAAAATTGAAAAGCAAAGGTATTAGCAGTAAACACTAGATGTAGGAAAGCTGCAAGTCCACAGTGACCCCAGGATATAAAATTACAGCAAGATGACAACCACAACGACAAAACCCTTCTATTTACTATAGTGTGAGGCAGACCGTGGAGCACCAGCACCAGTCTGGCAAAAGGAAGTTCTCCAAGAGCCTCTCTGTGCAGGAGTGTTCAGCCCAGCTGCACACAGAGCTGTTCTGCACCCTTACCCTCCCAGCGTAAATCCCTACCGGCACTTCAGATGGAACTAGGAAGCAAGCACAAAGCTTTGGAAGAGGTAAGAAATAGGAGGCTTTTAAAAGGCAAATTAAACAAGTATGTTTTCTCCTTGCACACAACAACTTTATTTAAGTTTTCTAAAAGGAAGATGATGCAGTTTAAGCAGTAATAGGATAAATGTTAAGTAGCAGTCAATTTTTCTACATGGTTTGCTCAGCTCTCTAAGACAGGGAATGTACAATATGCTTTTACCAAAGAGAAACCACTCTGCTTAAGAAGACATCAGTGAGCACCAGACAGCATCAGCTCTTGGTCTTCAGACATTTTGGACCAAATGCCAACTAAGAAAAAAGTACTTACATGCATGTAACATACTTAATCACAGAAATATTAATCTGGAGAGCAACAGAACAGAACTACAAATCCTAAAATATTTTCATGCTTTTATCAGATTTCACCTTCCAAAATAGCTATGTGGCCATTACTTGCTAAGTGATATAACAGCCCATGGTAGCTCTCCATGCAAAGGGAAGGGAGAAACAGCTCGGATCTCAAACCCGTGCACCTCCACTAAGGGAGCTGCAGGGTTGACACAGCTACCTCAAACACGGCGCCTTGACGGCAGAGGCCTCAGGTGACCATAACCCTTCTGCAGATGCCCTTCAGGCTCAGCCATCGCGCGGTGTCACCCACTGCTGAGCATGGAGAAGACACAGACACGGCCCGGGAGCGGGGCTCACGGCACGAGGCGCCTTACGTGAGCACGGGCTTTCTCGGGGAAGGTATTATATCCCACAGCGGGAGGTCATACGGCAGGGCAAGAAAGAATATATATGTCTGAACAAGTTTTCTGTTTCCTCTCTTTGGAATGACAGTGAATAAAAACACGAAAATTGCAGCATGCGAATACCAGTGTAATTACCAAATAGTTCCTCACATAATTATGCAAACCAGATCTATCCTTCAGCTAACGTAGCTGCTTTCTTTGCTCAACAGAAATTTCATGCCGCTTGCCAGTCACCCCAAAATACAAACCTGAGACAACTTTCAAACACAGAACTTACTCACCCAGTCTGCAATACAAGCAATGCGTGAGGAGAAATAAAGGTTTAATGAAACAAAATAATGTACTCCACTAGGGAAAACACACTTTGCCCAAAGAAAAATCTAATGTAAATAAGTGGAGACTTGACTATTTGATAAATATAGCCCCAAAGGTTATATGTTTACTGAAAGAATATAAATATTATACATGATGTAGATTTTTTTTTATGTGACTGGAAACATTAATTGCTTTCTAAATACAATAGTAGTCTTTCCCTTCAAACTGTGAGGTCTCATTTCTTTTACTGCAACACGTAACCAATTACCTAACAAAAATGTTTACATTAATCACAATGACTCTATATTTTAGTTTTTATACCACTGATTTTATTTTTGCTTAGAATTGAACTCCCGCAGGCATTCTTTCGTGCCGACTGTTAATTTCCATCAGTGATAAAGTTCCCTTAAGCTTCTTTTAACATCTACTGGACATGACCTCATAAAATTTAATGCCATTCATTAACCCCAAGCACTTAACTTTACACAGTAATGTCAGGCATCTGACTTTGCAGTGCATGAGAAATCCAACTGGGAACTGTTTGAGAGAGACAAATTACAAATCGTTTGTGAAGTATAAAGGAAGGCAACGACTAATATTAAAGGGTGAATCAAGATTTCTGGGGCAAAAGTAGAGTTCTGGTGACACCTTCTACCCAGAATCAGAGAACATTTACAAGAACAAGGAGGAGGCTACGAAGTGGTAATTCGGGCTTGCTAGTGGGCTGGAACTCGGCGCTGAGGCTGAACGCCGCATTTCTAACGCTGACTGAAGCAGCTGTGATTTGTAGTGTCGTTCCTTGGATGTCCACTAGCCTTAAGGAATTTCAAAGGAGCACAGCTGCTCGGACCACCCTGCCAGCTGAAAGGCAGCACGCACCAGGAAGAAGGAGTTTCTTCAAAGAGCCCTGCCTCGCTTTAGCTGCAGACGGAGTGGCGCTCGCTTGAGGCTGGTTAGGCATGAAGAAAGCTTTCAGAGGGGAAAGCGTGGGTTTGATTTTCCCCAGGATGCCCAGATGGGTGATGCCTGCTTAACTCCCTTAACCATCCATCCCAGTGGCTTTGCCTACGCTGGAAAAGTTGTGAGGAAAATTCCGGAGGTGAATGAGGATCCATAACAGGGACCTTCTGGGTTCCCTGGGGCCATTCAGGGACATTGCTGGTGAGGAGTGGAAATCAGCGGACAGTCTGCCAAGGCCAGGAGTGCAAAAAGGGCACACTATCAGAAAAGAGGCAAAAGTGCCATATTCTTCATTTCTGCTGGCTCAAGAGATATCCAGGCATCTTCTCTGTTCTACACAACCAGAAACACCGTTAACTGGAGTTGCAGATAGTGATCTGCTTATTTACTTTCGTTAATTAAAATCCCTCCTCCCCAGCCACGGGTCTGTATATGGGCTCATTTTTTGTTTATGTCACAGGCTGCTACGTTCTGGGTTAAGCAGTTTACACTGTTGGAACAAGGATCATCTTAACATTTCTACACAAATTATATGAGGAGGCTATAAATTGCTTTATGGGAACCCACATGAGATTTGATGATGATGTCTCTAAGTGCTACAATTTTATTTATTTATTTTTAAGCTGCAAAAAGAGACGGTTTTCAGAACGAAGCAGTAATTCCTAAATTTACTGATCTTAACTGGAAAATATATCCCCTGCTACTTTATAAATTTAAACAGATGGAAGCAACTTTGCTCAAGCTTTATTTCTACAGAAAGGTATCTATAAGCAAAAGGAAGTTATTACAAAATTGAGATTTCATTTGAGCAATTGTAACTGTGGTACCAGCCATATCTCAAATTTTTTGGAATGAGTATATTAACTATGAAACATATGCAACTAAAAGCTGTACCCAATACTTTGTTCATATCGTTGGAAATGTTTCTGCATCTTGAACGCTGCTGGCATAAGACTATTTTACTTTCACTGTATTACAATGCAGCATCAGGTTAAGCGCAGATCAGTTTGGAAAGTTTTGACTACCCAATAGCTTCCGATGATAATAACAGAACGATAACAGGTCACTCAATGGCAACGGCAACCAGTTGGTCTGTATTTGGCAAGGCAAAATTTTAATGTTTTATAGATGCAAACTATGTTATATATTCTTCTAACCAGTATAGGGGTAAATCTCTGTGCAGCGTAAACACTTGTGCTATACATTGCTATGATAGATACTTTGACGTTGAAGATAAAAGCTCCAACTATAAGATGCCAAGAAAAATGGCAGTGTATAAAGAATCACTGCCAAACTCTTAAATGTAGCAGCACTTGTGGGACTTTCTGTAATATAAATAGTAATTATCTTCAATGTGGAATACATTTGCAGAAATAAATATACTGGTGCATATACCAAAACTTACAACTGAATTTTCTGCTTGAAGCAAACTTCAAAATCTGTAAATTCTCAGTGAAACAAACTCAAAAAATAATCTTCCACTCAAACCCATCTCTACGTGCAAAGATGCACACGTGCACTCACATACATACACAACCACTAAACTACAGTCAGACAAACACTACAGCAGAAGTGTGAGGGCGTCTATCCCGTAGACTACTCAGCCAGTCTCTGCAGCAACACCCACACGTGCCTGCACACACAAAAGCAGATGTGGCATTAAGATTTACAAAGTTATTGAAACTTTTAACAAGTAAAACGCATCTTTACTTAGCTACACCAGAATGAGGAATAAAGGGGTTTACATATGTTCCAATTCTAAACCTATCAATCAAACCCATGTTATTCCTTTGGGAGCTTATTTACATGCATATTTATCAGCCTCACATGCTAATTCCCTGCTGTTTTATGCCTGCGAGGCATGTTTATGAGTCATAATTGTTGATCTCATTTGATGTATTTCACTGAAGTAAGACATTATTCAGTTATGTGGCCTAATGTCAATGAATTACGATGACCTGATCTTCGAAATGCAACTTGCTCTTTAATTTTTATTAGAGCATAACTTATTCAGAAGAAGAAATACACTAAAATGGAAGATTACATGCTTTTGTAGTCATTTTACTTAACCATCTTATTTTTGAAACACTCCTCCCTACCTCTAGGCAAAGTTTAAAGACTGCAATTTGTAAACATCACATGAAAAGAATCTTTGCCCCAAAATAGTACATATTTCTCAGAATGGGAATTTTAATGCACGCTTTCATTTTGTTTTAACCAGCCTTACGACAGGCCTTTGGAACACTGACAGTTCGAAAAAAAGAAGAAAAAGACCCAATCTCAACCCCCCAAATCGTGCTTTGTATTAACTTCATTTAAATAGCAACAAGATACGTTCCCTAAGAGCAACCGCTAAACGAGAACTACTTAAATAAGATAAAACATCCAAAACCAGATGCAACACGAAGTCAGAGTGTAAACAAAAATCACTCTGTGGTCAAAGGAAGACCTTAACATGGGAGTAACTGCAAACCGCACCAACTTTATTGCGGTAGTTTGGGTCGAGATATCGATGGCAAACAAGGCGGCAAGACGGAGGGGATCCTGGCAGATGGCTGGACATGGCACTTGTAAAATTCCACCCCTTTCCAAAAGACCAGTCATTCAAAGCCTGAAGTGATTGTTAAAGTTTTAAATTGCCTTAAAAAATCTGATGAAGAGCTGATACCTCAGTAATCATTTCTATTTTCCAATGGCATTTAACATGAAGAAATCAAATAAGCAGTTATTTCTACTCTCTGGCAGAAAGCCCTTAGCATACTTATTGTACAAATATAACAGTCAATTTGAGAGCAAACATGAAAAAAAAATCAAAAAGCATTGACACTACCTGTGTCACTGCAGGAGCAATAGTGTTAAGTGACCCCTTTTGCCAGACGAACAGCTTACCACTAAACACATCAATTTACTGGCTGATTTTCACGTCACCATTTCCTATCTTAACATTCAGTATTTATGTATTCTTCATCATTTTGTAGATACATTTCAAACAACTATTTGTTGACAATTGACTTCAGCTTCCCAAAATCAGGGGGTATTTGGCCGATGACTGATTGTCATAGGTAATAAAACATCCAACTTATTTTTATTTTATATTAAAGAAACGTTGCTATCTGTTCTAAAGTTTCAAAGTTTCTGCTCTCAGCTGTAGCTATAGGCGGTAACAGACTAATATGCAAAAAAAAAAAAAAATAAGAGAGAGAGAGAGAAAAGAAAATAAAACTATGTTTATCCAGGTAATACAAATGCAAGAAATGAAATGCAGGGTGGTCCTTTTGCCATGGCAAACTCAAATAGAAACTGACAGTTTCAAGAGTAAATGTTTTTGAAATGGCAGAAAGCCTGTAAGTATCTTATTAAACTTGCAATATGTAGAGGACTCATTCTTAAAGATCATTCAAAATGTTAGATTTGGAGCAGATTTTTCATGTCCAGAATTAAATCTGTGGTTTTCATTTAAGGATCATTTTATAAGAAAAAAAAATCCTTTCAAAAATTAAATAGATGAGAAATAAAAATATTTTATGGCTCTTTTGATCTTTAAATTATATTTTTTTCTGAAAGAACCATAGAACATTGTATAATATTTTTTCAAATCAAAAATCTTCTTCTGATAAAATGACGTTACAAGGCAGCTACTTAAAAACAAACAAACAAGCAAAACCTCAATTTGAACAAAAGTTACACAAAATACAGTGTGGTACAATTTAAATTCCAGAACATCTATAATGGAAATTTTCATTGCCTGTAATCACAAGAACTCCAGACCAGAGCAAAACCCTTCCATGGCATAAGCTCTGACTTAAACCTTTTCTTTCCTTGGAGTGCAAATAAACACAAGGGTGGAACTAATCTGCCAGTGCATTCTTTTTAGAACAGCAGCAATTAATGGTACATTTTTTCAGGCAATAAAATCTCAGTCTTAATGTAGCCGATAATGCTGCAGTCGCCTAGCTGTGGTAACTCAGACCTGAGCTGTGTATACATTTGCAAAGCCGTATTTTCTTTTATGCTTTACTAAAGAACGAACAAATAGCAGGTCACAGAAGTTTGGAGGTGGCCCTGTAGCTGAACATGCTTCTCTTCCATTAAGATAACATCTGTTCTGGCCACCAGTCAGCAAATCAAATTTGATGAGAATTCATCCGAGTGCAAAGTAGAAATCCCCACTAATGGACAGATTTATGTTCCTTCCCACCACCCTTTAAATATTTGAAATGAAAAGTAAACAAAAACAGTGACGATATCTTCAAACAGTATGACAAACATATGGGGAATGCACCCCTGCATTCTCAATCTCAAATATTTTCACTTTATCAAAAACATGCTTCTGCGTGTATTACATGTGAGCCCTATGGCTTCTACTAAAAAGCCCTGCAATTGCACTTAGCACAGAAACACTCTACAGTTGGTTTTTCTAAGGTTAAATCACCGATTCCATTACAAATCCGATTTCTCAGAAGAAAAGAATTATCACCACCATAAAAGCTGTATCTGGACGAAGTTTGTGCCTTTTAGCTTCCAAGACGACCAAGAATAATTTGTAATGAGATAGCAAAATTTTAGTGGAGAAATTTGTCACGCAGGGTTTTTGTTATCATTTTGGATATATGGTCCCAGTTGCACCGAACTGAATGGGATTTGTCCAAAAACATGAGTGCAGTCTGCCCCTGCCAGAGTTTATGTAGTATCATAATAGTATCCAAGCAGAAACATTTAGCTACCAGCTGTTTCTACATACTAAAGGAAAAAAAAAAGTATTAAAGCAGATCTTTATAAGATTGGCTATTATAGTTTACATACACTTTAATTTTTAAACTTTCTATCTACATACATGAAACACCAAAGACACAGGTGTTACATGTACATCAACAGTAACATGCGGAAACTACTGTGTTAATTGATTTGCAAGTTGCACTGATGAATATGTCAACCCAGTAAATACTCACAAGCAACTAAGGACATAGGGAAATTTTACATGCAATATCCAGTGCTTACTTTGAAATTCTTTTAAGAGGTCCCAGTATTTCAACACTTCCATAGACAAGAACTGGCAATTCTGAGATACAAAAATAATTAAACAAAAACAAAAGACTTGGTAACTTTTTTCATTCTCTTCAAACTGTGGCTCAATCAAAGGTTCATAGTAACATCCATAATCTGTACTGACCTGCTGTTTTCCACAGTAAAATATGTATTTTAAAATATTTTTAAAATTTTAAACAGTGATTACACACACTATAACTATATAAATCTAAAATATTTTCTGTTTGGCAGCTTCCAAAATACTACATTTCTCAATTTGATAACCTAATTAGTTTTCAGAAAGTTATAGTTATAATTGAAATTAATCTAAAAAATGCACTGTGCTTGGTATGCTATGAGCAGTGTAAGATATTTAACATTATCTATGTTTAGCTGGAGATGGATATCTAATGCAAATTTTTTTTAAAAAAATGCTTCTGTTTAAATTCCTTATAACGGAAGATCTCAGGCTATTATTTGAATGTGTACAAAAGTCTGTATGCATTTGAAGTTTGAAGCTGGTATATGTAGGAATAACTTGTAAGACAGTACCATACTCCTTTCATCCATAAATTACTAAAAGTTGTTTTTTGCTGCTCATAAGTTGCGTGGAATATATATATTAAAAAATCTTTATATATTCACTATATTTACACATCATATATGTAAAGATACTGCAATAGAATAAAAGTCAGTTTGTGTGATGTCTGTCAGAAACAATTAAAAAAGCCACAGACAACTTTCAATTCCTTCACCTGCTAATCAAATCCCAGATAAATACCATCTTTTCATTTAATGTTATAGACAATGCTTAAGAATATTTAGATTTACTGTTACCTATATGCAGATAAAACGATTCTTTTACAGCAATTCTCACATGTCTTTGGATGATTATTTTTGAGATTGACAAATATGTATTTTTTCTAAGTTTGCATGCAAACACAAAACAAGTTGTGTGTGTATTCTGACAAGTACCAAAAATTTTTTGTTTCATTTTTTTTGAGTTATGTAGCTGCCTCAAAAAATTTGGACCAAAGAGACAGGAGGAGGATGGTATTATATCTGAGGCAGTGTTCTGCATTCACTTCCTGGCCCAACTACAGACTTTTTGTATAAAAATTGGGCATATCATTTCCTTAGTTGCAAATTACTATCTGTATAAGAACACACAGCTTTGTTATTCTTCCTGTGGTGGTTCTGAGAGTTAATTTATTTGGTTTGGTATATGATGCCTTCTAGCAGAATGAACTAAGCACGAAGATGCAAATCAAGCATCCCAAGACTTGCTCACATTCTTCAGTTCTTGAGCATTTTAAGTTTGATTTCCCTTAATAAAGATATCAAGCTTGGAGCACAAATTGCATCATAAGCTTATGTGATTGTAACAAATAGCAAAAATAAATCTAACCTGCTATGTCCTTTTATATTATTTGTACTGCAGTTGAAGCGTTGCAGTCACATGATGAATGATGCTTTAATTTAAACAGATCTAACATAATGAAAAAGCTAACCAGGGATACTTATGAATAACTAAAAGATACTCTAGACTGATAGAATGTTCAAGCTTTTAATATAAAGAATGTGTATGTTTATATACATACATATAAATCTTAATCTTCAAATGTTTAAAAATGAAACCCAGCAATAGTTTATTTACACAAAGCTAGATTTAAACAAAAGCCAGCACACATGAATGTAAAATATCCTGCCCCTTATCCTGTATCATTTAGGTTTGGGTTGGTTTCCTGTTTTGTGGTTTGGGAAAAAGGAGAAAGGTAGAAGCAGAAAGGCTAGAAATTTCTTCTCCCCCATTTTAATACTTAAGTTTTCCAGAGGTACAGGGGTTCTTGTCTTTACTTATCTATTGCACTGTTTATGGGTAAAAGGAAGAGCAGCTTTTTAAAAGTCAGTTATATGTTTGGCTTTTGAGTGGCCAAAGCTTGAGATCAAATGCTTGCGCACCCCAGAATTGAGGCACACCAAGTACAAACCACAGTTCAACATCTTGGCCTATATTATTGCTTCACTTAGACAATAAGTGCATTCAAGCTTGTTACCTTTACAGTCAATTGGAACTTTGCCATTAATTTTAATAGGATCAGGATCAGGTCCTTGACTTTTTCTACATCAAAGAAAAATCTTTCACAGTCATTTTGTTATAAATAATTAAAGCTGATTAGTAATAATAAGGTACCTTAACTGAAAAGGTAAACATTGGAGACATTTATTATCAAAGTAAGAAAGGAAAATTAAAATAACCTGCAACACTTTTGTATGTGCAATTCATCAGGAAATGTTGTAAAAGAACAAAAACAAATGTTGGCTCATTCCAGAGGTTCTTTGTCATCATTAATGTATTCAGGTTTTCACAGCTGAATTCCTGTACTTTGAAAAGATTTTCATGAAAGGAAACTCAAATTCAACGTTTAAACAAAGCTGTCAGGTTACCAAGATTCAAATTTGTTTATATGTCCAGAAAATGTTTTCTCCTTTTTTAAAAAACCCTCTAGGTTAGAAGTGTATTATTCCTCTGCTCTCAATTTGTAAGCAATGTAAAATAAGCTTTTGTTAAGCAGCACATATTTATTTGTTACCGTGAGACTGGAACCAGCGGTTAGAAATATCTGTTCCAAAGTGGAGGTGAAACTACCTGGTATGGATATTTTACTTCATTACTAGTTCTGTTCCTCAAATTGATACAAATGGCCTCCTTCTGTTTCTGTCTGTCTGCTTGCCTGATCAGTGGAGCTAATTGTGGGAGCTGGGGAGATCTCCTATATCGAGACAGAAGATATGCAGTTTGTAACCTGCTTAATTTGCCTTATGTCCTGGATAGCCCTCAGTATGTTGTTCATTAAAGTATCAGCTGTTTTGTTTGTAGCAGTGGCAACCTAAGCATAGGCCTATTTTTCTTTGTTAAAAGGCCAGATTGTCAATAAATAGTACACATCTTATGAGATAATTTCTTACCACTTGGAGCAAATATGACAGTCCTGTCTTTCTCTCCCTCTACACCTCTTCCTAGCTTTGCACTTATGCAGGACACAAGGACACAGACCGCTAAGGAGGCTAAAGAATAAGGTTAAACACTAAGGCAATAAGTTAAACAGGAGCCTAAAAGAGAAGCCTTGCAGTATTAGGACTTGAGTTAAAGTAGGCTGAACTCTTCAGTTTCTAAAACAGGGAATTACAGATCTTGATAAAGGTCCACATATATTTAGCAACCAATTTCTAACAGAATCAAAATGGTGGTAGTTAACTGCTACTCTCAAAATGTCTTAACAGTCACTGAATCCCAGATACCGGGGTCTCTAACTAACTACATGCAACTAACTACATGCAGTTTGCAGATGGCTTTTCTCAGCAATCTTTGGTATACAAGGATACAAGTGGACTCAAAAAGTTAATTGTTACTCTGCACCAAAACCACTGGCCTCCATTAGAAATCTGTTTTATTAGTCTTTTATTACGGGTACACAAGCAAAATGACATTTTTTTTTTTTAATTAAGAGAACCTGCCTTTTCCACATGTAGGATATATTTGATATATTTTGATTATTGGTTTATTTTGCATGGAAACTCTTAATATTTACTAATCTTGGTATTACATTTCATTATCAAGTGTCAGTAGAATATTCAGACAGTGATTTCATTCTCATCTATAGCTTCTACGTGACTATTAATAATGGGGCAGTCTTAACACACTTCTAATTATTTTTACAAAGGTCATAATAAAAAATTTTATGTTTCAATTTTCTTGTTTGAAAGGTAACCTATATTTAAAATTTAAATTTCTGCTTGGTATTTTAAGTGCCTCTAAGCACGTAGAATTTAGTACAAAAACAAAAAATCTTTCATTCAACTTGCATCATCTGCTTTTATACCACTTCAGTATAACGCAAATCAAGATGAGAGCCAAGCAGCTGAGCCTTAGCCTCGATTAGGGAAATGCTAGGGAAAAAAAAAAAACACCAACAGACACATTGAAATCAAAGTAGGGTCACAAGGAGTTATGCAAAGAGTGATGGGGCTGATAGTGATTTGTGTCTCTATCTGGAGTACCCTCCAAATTATTAGTGTGCAGGCAGAGTTGTACCTGGAAAGAACAGGAAACTCCCAGTTGACATGTATTAATGGAGCTGGGCACCATCATCAGTAGTGAGGAGGGCTTATTTTCACACAGAGAATTAGAATAAAAATGTAAAGTTAGGGATTTAGAGCTCTTCCTGGTCAACAGAAGTTGCTGACCAGGAGTTTTTCTCTAATATGTGCCTCACCATCCAGGGAATGCCATTTCCCTGCACGGTGCTTGTGCCAGTAACCCATGCCACATTAAAACCTCCGAACAGGAATCAATGTAAGGTGCAGTTCATTTAAAGCCACCACAAAAACTGGAACTACCAATTCCAGGGTGGAAAAATAAATAAATAAAACCAAACCTCTGAAATCTGGAAACCCACAAGACTCTTCCTCATGTATGGTGCCACAGCTGAAGTCATTTAAAGTTCTCCTGCAGGTCCGAAATACAAATTTGCAGCAAGGTAAAGGGCCCGCGACCCATGACCTTCCCTCAGGGAGCAGACGGCTGTCGTGGCGGCCCAGGCTGCGGCTGAGCAGCCACGAGCCAGGTCCAGCTAAGGAGCCACGAGCTGCATCACACTGGGCTAATGCGCTCTGTTCAGCCACTTCCTGAGCAAAAACGTGTCTAGTTCTGGCTGTTTTCATCAGATTTTCTATTAAATACACGTACTTTTCAACATGTGTAGTTCCTCAGGCACCTGCTCAGTCAGTAACAACACTCCTAATACAGGAAGCAGAGGAGTCCTGTGGACGGAGCTGGGGGCAGGCTGAGTTAGCTCACAGCACACAGCATTGCTCCCACAGCCTTTGCCACTACCGTCCTGCTGCTGTTCCATTAAAAGCAAGCTAAGCAGTAGTTATTATTAATAAATGAATATTAAAATGCTTGTTATGTTAGCGTATGGCGTCTGAAGATGTAAAAACTATTTGTGCTTTTATTCATCCAATACGACGGGTGGCAGACTGAGCACAGCCCTTTCTCTTTAGGGTACTTCTCCGCGGTACAGCTGGGCCTTTCCCGGGAGTGCCAGCCGGAGGAGAGGCACAGCCGTCTTGCAGGGAGCACCGCTAGGAACAACCGGGCTCCTCGAGCGCAGTGAAACTTTCCACGTGAAGGGTAAAAAGCTAACAGTGAAGAAGGCGGGGCTACAGAAAAATATTTTCATATGAAATAAGGCTTCAAGAATTCAGACCTGCTTGCTTCCTATTTCATCTGAAAGGCTTTATTTGCTTTTTTGATTGCTTTTACCTAAGAACGTATTTTTCAGACCAAGCGGTCTAGACCTCTATAGTTGTTTCCTCTTCCCCACATCTCAGAGGCAATCTCTCCAAACAGACAGAGGTAAAGGCAAATGCTATATGGGGCAATCTCCACTAGCACGGTCTCCCTGACTGAAAGGGTTTGTGAGGAGGAAAAAAAATCCCTGTAACACAGAATAGCTTCCTGGCTGATTAGGAGACAATTATGTTATAATCTTCTGACAGCAGAAATGCACTTGACCCCTGAATGAATGTAAAAGGGTGTAGCCAAGAGCAAAACACTCCCGTGGGAATTACACCTAGCATTTGGGGAACTTCCTTGAGAGCATGTACTCGGCCAGGTGCACAGAAGAAAAGCTCTTATTTTGTTATTTTGCTCCCCACTTATTTCTACATATTTTCTGTATAACCATGATATCGGTCAAGTACTTCAAACTACACATAAAGCATAATTCTTTACCATAGTACTTTGCACTGATCAGGTTCACGAGGTTAATATGAGAATGGCATTATTTTCCGAACAGTTGCAATGAAAGCGTGCAGAATAAGGAAAAATGTAGTATGAAAACTGTCCTCTTACCACCTCACATATATTTTCATGGCAGCCTTGAGAATGAGGAGGGATACAGTGATAAGATGAGGTGGGCAGCTGATTTCAAGTGTATTCATTTCTGTCATGCTCTGCAATAGTTATCTTTGTCCTTCCAGCTGTGTCACCCTTCTCTTTTCTCAAAGCTATAGCCTTAAAACGAGAAACAAATTCTCCTGAACTCCAGAATGTTCACAACGCATTAAAGGTTTCCCCTTTTCTTCTATTAAGAACAAAGAACACATTACATTTTTCTATGTGAAGTATGCCATTAAATAATAGCTTGTACACTAATTAAAGCAAATATAATTGTGAGAACACACTGACATTGTTAAAGTAAATTACCCAATTCGTTAATAGTTTCATTTCAAGTGACCTTAATTGTATTAATTGTGATATTGAGCAAATTAAATTGAAGAGTATTAAATGCATTGTTCCAGTCTGTCCTTAGAGGATCAACTTCTTCATTACATCGGTGGAACAGGAATACTGCCTACCGTGTTCTTCAAAACTTGTGTCACACTGTGCTAAATGCTGTAACTGTGGAGTGAAAACTTACTGTTGCTCTAAAAGGGTTATACTGTTCCAACGCAGCAGAAATCTCAAGACTGGAAATGAACAATGTTGTCAGATACAGCACAAAGTGAGAAAGTAGAAGAGCAAAGTTTCTGAAATATTTATAGAGAATCCACTGGAGATCAAAAGGGTAAAATCAATTTCCCCGATAAAGACCCCTATCTGAGAAGAAAAACAGTGTTGAAATAAAACGAATCGGGTCATGAAGACTTACAGAATAGAGAAAGTACCAAGAAAACTCCACATTATTATGCTCAAAAGAAATCATAACAACACATACATATATAAAGGCTTGCAAATTAAAATACAATTAGATCAGAAAGTTCTAAATCTAAAATAGTGTTTAATTAGAAGAACGAAATCTTTCTTCTCAGGCTACTTCTCCCAAAACTCAAGAAAATTTTGAATTTTCTGTTTACCCTTCACAGAATCACACAGAATCACTGAATGGTTGTGGTTGGAAGGCACCTCTAGTCCAACCTCCCTGCTCCAGCAGGGACACCCACAGCATGTGGCACAAGGTGGCATCCAGACGGTTTTGAAGATTCTTTCCATATCTCCCCTAAGATTTTAAGAAAAGCAGTTTCTTGAGCAGACTCAAGAAACACCTTTCTGGAGTCTCATCAAACGTAGGCTTCCAAATCTGACAGCAAATACATAAAACATAATCCATGCGTACATCCAGCTATATGCACATTTAACAGAAACCTGTGCCCACATTTCTTTCTTTTATGAGAAAGTCTGATGAGACTATTTCAAAATCTGAACTGAACATGACATCTCCTGGTTCTCCATTATCTCCACCATTTAAACACTAGGTTTTAGTATCAGTTACACAGGCTCAAAATACAATACTTCATATAGGTTCACAAATCTATGCCTAAGATTAAAGATTTATTTTCATGCTTATTAGTCATGTGCTTTATTTTCTTGCCTCATCTCAGTGAACATTTCTATCATTTAGTCCCTAAGAAAACACCTTAAACATTTAGCGCAGTCTCAAAGAATAATTCATAGGTCCTGATATTGTACAAAATATTTCTGACTTATGGACTGCATCTCTCTTGCAAATTTCTATGATACGTGACACAGATGTCTTGAAGGCAGTACAAGATGCTTCTTCTACAGTAATGGCTACAAATTTTCACTAAGTAGAGCCTATATCAAGCCTGAAACTTGAGGGTGAGTTGAAAAATGTTCAGTCTTGAAAATATTTGAGAGACGATGATGAAGTTCAGGAACACCTATTCCACAATGCTTTTTGGCCTAGCTGTCCCAACAATCAAATTATCCTCACTAAAATATTTATGCATTTATTTACCAACTTTCAGCCACTGGATCTCATCAAACCTTCACTAAATTCAAGTGACTTCTACTCCGTGAGATCTTAGGAAACATATCTGTCTTCCTCCTGCTAACCATAAACACATCCTCTGGTATTTTTAAACGAAATTCAGTATTTCCCTCTAATGGGGCAGGGGTTTGTGCAATTTCATTTTATTTCACCAACGCATGGTGCGCAAATACTCGTAGAAAAGACAGGTAGATAGGTATATGGTATCTACCTATGGTAGATAGGTATATGAAAGCAGGGCTATACATCTATATCCATCACAGTATGAGTGAAGACAGTTATTCACCTAATCTATGGTTTGTTTCAACAGCCAGACAGCCCATTTAGAAAACAGTGCTGGCTTCCTCATTCTGAACTTCTAATACAGGCAGGATGGGCAGGAATAATTGTATACTTGGATGCCCAAAGACCCAACTCCACCTAAATCATATCATTTGTCTAAAATGACATACCAAAACTTCAAAGACTTATTTGGGATTTATAAAGTTCCAAATTAAAATGCAGTAAGTGTTGCACAGTAAAAAAGCTATGAAGATGAAATGGATGCTTTATATAAAATATTTACATAGATAGAACATAAAAAATGTACCATAGTTGGTAACCTTTATGACTTGGGGAACCATGTATTTACATATCTTTATCTTCGCATGTGCGTATGTGTGTGTTGTGTATATATTTTTAACAGTTGACAGCTGTTTTAGAGCATACAGAGATGCCAAGCTGAATGAGGGTCTTGATTACTTCAAGATTAGCTATCTAAAGTTTCTATTCATTTTAAGTGTTGTTAGTGGGAAGAGTCATTAGTCACTTCCTTGTCTCATAGAACATCAGCATACATTTACATTGTTAATGAACATTTGGGGTAAATGAATTAATGGCACTTTTAAACATCAATTCAATACTAATAACTTTGTATGTCATAGAAATGTTAAGGTTGGGATAAAAATGAGAAACCTTTTCAGTCAAGGTAACTAATCACTTCTGCACACAATAAAGGCTAAAATTAATTTACAGTGTTTTTGTAACAGGGTAAAAATCTTGATTTGCCTTGAAACAGAGAAGAGAGAATTACCCATATTTCTTTTTTAAAGAAAAATAAAAGGTTTTCCTTTTCCTTTCCTTTTTCACTTGTCCTTTTCTTGATTGGCATAGAATAGAAGCCATGTTTCTTCCGAAAAACAGTTATTCTTTTTTAATAACCTAAAATAATATTCTTAAATTTCTAAAAATCTGTACCAAAATGCATTTAGTTCATCAAACTAAAACGGCTGGACATCATTAACATGTTAAGTGTAATAGAGGAGGAGCACAGACCTGGAAAAGCTATTGTTTTTAATTTTCAGGTTTAAAAATGGTTCTCTCAAGATGTTCATTTTCATTTTCTAACATTGAAAAAGCTTTATAAAGCAAAGAAGTAAAATTGAAAAAAATATTAACTCAAAGGGTTGATGAAGCTGTACCGATGTGTTTTAAAGCAAAATACCAGCTTCTTACAAACTGAAGGAATAAACCCGACTAAGCAAAACTTGACATAGTTTTTTTAATAAGCACTATTAGACACAAGATTTATAGACAGATACACCCACATAGGGTGATCTGGGTGAGGGACTAAGGAAATGTGACAAAGTTGTTTCAACTCTGTAATTTAAAATAAATTTTTTATTTTGCCTTCCTGGTACATGTGTTCAATGACTGGAAAATTACAGGTAGTTAAGGTGCCACTGTATATAACTGAGTACTTGAGGAATGTTTTCATGACAAGGATGAGGTTTCAAGCTTCTTGTTAAGCTTATCACTTTCTTCTAACTAACAACATTATCACTACTAGCAAATAAGTAGAAAAGACAAGGAACAGAGGTAAGTATTGCATTATGCAAGCAGCTTGTCCTCACTGTTCATTAGAGTCTTCTGAATATTGCATTTAATTAATTTACTTGGATTACAAGATAATTTTTACCTTTCAAGCCTGTTAATTCTATCTCATCTTTCACTATTTTTAAAAACAAGAATATAGGCACCATTTCAAAGAATAAAAAAAAATGAAAATCAACCTTTTTACTTGCATACTCTGATCCGAACTAACACACTGAACTTGATCATAGAAGCGCAAAAGCAAAACAGAAAACACCCCTAAAACCAAAGCAGTATAAAAAAGTCCATCTTTGAGAAAGCAACACAAAGCCACAATTTAAATATTTAGAGTATTAGAGTATTTAAATATTCTTATTCTCAAGTCAGTTTTTGGTTTACGATTAAAGAAGAATGGCAGGGCACTAAACATTTGGTTGACATTTCGTTCTGTAATTGAAAGTTGACTTTTCATGGCTTTCATTAGCGTCAGATTGCTCTACACACGCCCCCGAATGTTCTTGAAGTTGCTCTGCTCAACTTCATTGAGAGAAGCTTAAGTAAACAATGACAGGTACAGTTATCAAGGCTTCTAAGTGCAAAGTACAGAAATACAAAACTCACCTTGCCCTGGCTTGTTCAAATAACTCTGCAAAGGATCAATGCCCATTTCTTGTTCCTCTGTTTGCAAGGGGTGACTGGTTTCAGACGCTGAATGATACATATCGGCAGTTTTAAGTTACGCTGAAGAGGATCTGTCTGGGGAGAAAAAAGGGGGGGAAAAAAAAAACAAAAAAAATCTTGAGTGTTTTTTTAGCTGCTTTTCATTCACAAGAGCCAAAAGCGAAAAATGCTTAAAACTTTCACTCATTTTCAGGCATAGCATCACATTAGATGTCTAATAGCAGTATAACGGTGTTTCTATTCAAATGTTTCAGCACTTGAACCTAAAGAATTGTTAGAATATCTCCAACGATCGCATTGCAAGTAAAAATGTTAGGGTGGTTTTTAGGAGACTGTGGGTTGGGGCAGGGGGATCTGTCATTTTAATCTGATCCCCGGAGGTCTTTGGGAATGATAAAGATGATGGCACAAAGCTGAACTGAGATTTGCCATCATCACCCTCCTGGACAGGGGCCTTTTACCCTAGGACAACTTCCTTAAAACACTTGTTTTTCAGGAACCACAAGCTAAAAATAAGACTACAGGCACAGGGATGCAAACGCATACAAAAAAGAAAGAACTAGACAATATTGATTGGCATGATGAATGATTTAGGTTTTAACAAGATTTATATTAACCTTCTAGAGAAGGAAAGTTAAGGAAGCATTTGAAGAAAAGAATCAGCTAGCTGGTGACCAAGATTTTCTAAAAGGAAGAACAAAACGGAAGAAAGCAGATGAAATTCCAGCAGCTGAGTGATATGGGATTATCACCACAGGAATTCAAAGCAGGATCTCACGAGTGAACAAGAACTCTGTTTGAAGTACATGTGAGGGAATCTTGAAGGATAGAGTTTGCTGCAATAAGTAAGTGCATGCCAGCAGATGGGTGAAAAACAGAGGGTGTTACTCACAGCAGTATGAAAGAAAAATGACCTTTTCAGTTCATTAATATTGTACAAGGGTATATTTGTCAAGACTGCATTTTGGCCATAACATAATTTATTAACTGCTTGAAAGAGATACAGGTAACTTGCAACATAAAAGAACTATGCCAACAAAATGGGTTTGGTGTGACCAGTGACAGTTTTATGTATCATTTATTACAAGTGCTTAGTTTAAAAGTATTAACTTTTTAAGTCCAGAAAAAAAATCTATTTAAAAATAAAAACATTACGACAAACACACAGAGGTAGATATCAACACTTCAAGGACTGATGTTTTATCAGTTTAGAAAGCACTCAAAATGATCATGCTTTGCTTTTATTCTTAAAGAGCATGGCACTGACCACAGGCTTTTTACCATCAGTTGCCTGTCAATAAATTAAAGGGGATCAGGACTCGTGAGACTTCCTGAGTCTTATATACTATTCCTCTGCTTCACTGTCCTATTAAGTTATGCATAAGATATAAAAGATGGGCTAGCTGGGTGCATTAGGAATGCCTTTCAAATCAATACATCCAGATGATTTTGGAAAGGATGGGGTCTCAGTTTTGTTCCTTGAATATCTGGCCCTTTACTTGTATTCCACGAGCATTTGTGAAGCATTTGCTGAAGTGGTCTCACCTCTCTCTCGTGCTGCTTTTTAGCTAGAACCCAGTGTCTGGGCTCTTGGGACCAGGCAGGATCGCCTGCTCTGGATGCGCAGGCAGTTCCTCTGCATGTGGAATTATTATAATCATGTAACCATGGCCCTTAGATGAAACATACACAAGTAAAACACAGAATGGCCTTGAATGACTCTCTGTGCTAACTCAAAGCAGATGCATTATAAATGCAAGTGCACTTCATATGTTACCTATGTCATTTATCAACCCTAATCATGCAAAATGCATGAATGGAAACTTGGAGAAAAAGCATTTATAGAGTTGTTAGCCACCTAAATAACATTTCTGTTTTTACCTACATACTCTTATGGCTACATAACATAAAGAGTTCTTTATGGCTACCTGATATTTTAAGCAAATGAATGAAAAATCTAACTGAACAATAAATTTATTGAAAAAATGTAGAGTGAGATGTTTATAGCTACTTCCTGATGGAACTTTATGTTGCTGCTCTGGTTCTCTGCTATATCCCTTTGCAACTGACCTTTTGATGTCATCTTCACACAACTTAAAAGTTTCTTTGGAACTGTGCTGTCAGACTTTTAGCTTTTTACTGTTACGGACCTTCAGTCATTGCTACATGATCTGAATGAGCCAAAACCCTGAGTGCCGTTCACACTTAGATTCAGGTCCAAAATCACCTTGGCAGTTCTGGCAGCCAACATGTAGTTAAGACATGGTATGTTGCAGACTCCTATGTTAGCTATGTATCAATGTGAAAATAATGCTAGTAAGCTTGTTCTTTGGTACGGAAATGTCCCATATGCACCTCCCTTTAAAAAAAAAAAAATCCAAATGCCATGCCTTTACAACACGTAAGAGGCATCATTTACTTTGGACACGGTTAAGAGTAGTCTTAAACAACTGAAGAGAATTACTTTTGATACACAGTTGATTTACTTGTTGACTTGTATTTGTCTATTGATATATTTGATTAGTGCTATTTTAAAAAGTAATTATTAATTTTATCACCTCCTAGTCCAGGCAATTTTCTTCATAATCTTATACTTAAGCTCTTGTCAGCTTTTCTAACAAACAGCAAAGACGACTATTAAATAACTATGACGGCTCTTGGGATCTTACTCTGAGAATGATTAATTCTTTGCAAGTTTCTAGTTGATTTGTAATGGCCTATAACATACTGTTGATATTAAATGTTATTTAACAACATTTTCCATGACAAACAATAAAAGTGTTATAAAAGCCTTCTGAATATTCAGTTACTCGCTCATAAGACTCAATGCGGACCATCTAGTTAAATCCATCTCAGGCAAAGCCAAAAGTGGCTCTGTTACCTATTCACAGTTTCCTTCTTGTCCTCTCCAAAGAGAAGGGCAGAGAAAACTGAAGCCCAGGCACCCCTCCTAGCACTGGGAGAGCACTACTGGTCTTTAATACACCTTAAAAAAAAGAAGATATAATTCTGCATATGAAACATTAATCCAGAGCAGGGGAATGAAAGGAGACGCTACGGACCCTCAAGGCCGAGGCAGACAGGCCTGTAAGCGCCTCGCCCGGCTACTCCTGCTGAGCGCCAGAGCCGCAGGAGCCCCGCGCCGCAGGCCTCGTCGCTCCCCTCCCTCGGCTCCGGGACTCCCTGCCGGGCAGGCCCGGTGCTGGCGCCGAAGCTCGGCAGCACCGCCCCGAGGTCAGCCGCAGCGGCGGCGGCGGCTATTTCCACAAGCCACCGAAACCACCTAAAGAAATGCCCCTGTCCTGAAAGCAGCCGAGTCCCCGGTTCCTCCCCTGCCGCCTCCCAGAACGCAGCATGTTTCTACCCCCGGCAACAACCGCCCCTGGGGAAGCACCCGGCAAACTTGCGCAGCAGCCCCAGGCGACGGCCAGGCCGCGCGTGCACGGCTGGTAGGGCACACGTCTGCAGCAGCCACCGGAGCGGCGACGCTTCCTGCGCCACCGTTTCCCAGCTGTGACCTTGCAGTCCCCCTTCCCAGCAGAGCCCATCAAACACCAATCGAAGGACCAGCTTGTAGGCTCCGATGCAGAACTCTACTGGATATTAAAGGAACCGTGTGGAAATACTGGTTTCTAAGAGACACTTTTCTTCCCTTGAATTCCTCCATATTGCCTAAGTGAGAAATCTTCCACCTCTCCTTCCATCAGGAAAACCCCATGTAACTAACATCCGCTTCCCGCTCAGCGGGGACTTGTTTCTTCCATGGCCTCATTAACACACCTATCTAAATGCACAAAGCATTTTTTGTTCTCAATGTGAATTCAGCCTTGAACTTTGATGCTTCTGCTTTAGACCTGAAGAAGTTTGTGTGTGCTTGAGGGTTTGGCCATTTTTTTGCCTTCCACATTCAGTGGTCAAATATATGGTAGTCTTGTCCTGTGACAGTGTTCCTTATACTGCCATGCCTTCAGCACATTGCCATTCTTACTACCTTTAAGTTTGGAGTCCAATAAATAAATAAATAAATAAATAAATAAAATGAAACCCAGTCATTTACCAGACTCAGTGACAACAGCCTCAGCGTAGCCGTACTTCATTTTTATTTACTATCAGCAATTGTATCATACTGGCCAGAAACACAAGACAAAACTAAAGTCAAAGTTGTGTATCTCCTATCATTAAATAAAGGGCCAATGAAGTACCAGCAAAGACTGCAGTTAGGGAAAAAACAGCAACTCTGTATTACACAAACAAAAGACGACGTTATTATAACAAAAATGTATGAAAAAGCAAAGTCTCATGTGATAGAAACTGGTTCTAATAAACATTCAATCAGAAGCTGAAAAGTTTAAAATAAAAATAAACTTGATACTATACAAACTTCATTCTATCAGCAGTAAGACCGTTCACTACCACAGGCAGAGCAATTTGCAAGATTACCTTAACCTCAAAAACCTTGATAAATTTAAAATCAGTATTTCATAAAAAATACCACAGTCTGAACATGAATGTTGCACTATGTTTTGACTCATCAGACACTCATTTACTTAACTTTTCATTTCAGCAGGTATTGAAACTGAATAAGCGATATTTCAAGCAAGTTACTAGCTGATTTTAATTAAAAAAAGCTTTAAAAATATAACATATAAAACATTTCCCTTAATCACCAATGTTAATACAGACCTTTTAAAATAATTTATTCAGAACATGAACATAAAGGATAAAAAAAATCCATGTTTAAAACATGAAGCATATTTATATTGTATTTATACTGTTTTATATATTTGGTAATACTACCATACACAATCAGTATCACAAAGGATACTTACAAAGTGTAAGAGAATAGTTAGAATGAGGCAATTCTGCCCTTGTCCAATGCCCATAAAGGCAGATGGGTTCTCTCCTCCTCCCCTTCCCTAGCGGTGAAATGAAATGAGAGGAACTGTACACATGAAGAGGTACGTAAGACCAGAATAGAAGAATTTCACAGATTCCAACACACACTCATCCAGACCAATTTCTTGCACAACTTGATACCACTCTTATGGAAAATGTATCTGTGGAAAGATATATTGCCAAGACTCTAGGATTATTTGAACTTTAAAGTATGTTCTTAAATACTGGCCCTACTCTTCCTCTCTGACTTCCCTTAACGCCCCAAACAAATAAAAAAGAAATGTACTGTTAGATTTATTCTTAAAGAAATGGGAAAAAATAAAAATGAACCCCCTATCTTCAAGGAAAAAAAAAACAACAACAACACTCCTAAGATAATCAGGATATATCAGTCCAGCAAAGCTACTGCAATACATCATTTCTGAAAGCTCCAGAAGTGTACAGAAGTACATACTTTTCATCCATTTTATTTTGACTGCATCATCCACCTTCTCCAAATTATCTTTGGGCCTTTATTTCATGTCATATAGCAAAGTTTGCCATTTTAATTACTTAAATTGATGACAAGTAGAGGAAATACTTGTTTAGCTAAGTGATAAATTGGCTGCCCTGAGAAGTCAAATTGATTAAAATGACCTGACTAAAAACAAGTGTCTGATGTGGTAATGGTCTTGTGCGTGTTTTGTTAAGTTTGACAGCATCATGTTATGAGGGTTCACAATTCTGCCCCTCATTTGCAGTTTATGAAGTAATCAAGCACGTTAGTACAGAGAAGTGAGGATTCTCCTGAACGCAAAAGCCTTCTAAAGTAGATCCTTATTGAGTATTAGGAGAGTACAGCACTGTGTTTAAAAAAAAAAAAATTAAAAAAAGGAAGTACAGACTTGCAAAGCATGTAGAAACAATTCCAAACTCAGGTTATTTTTCTGGCCAGATCTTCTAGGCTTTAGAAAATTCCTCCAAAGTTAGAAGAAGAAAAGGTTACTCTTTTGAATGAGGTGCTGGGGAGGAGACAGTGCTGAGCATGAACTTCTAGAAATCAGGATAGGTTTCAAGTTACTTAATTAGCAAGACAGTCATTAATAGGTATTTTTGAAAATTCTGTTCCAGCCCCTGTTATTCCATAGGTGAAGTGATTTTTACTCAGGCAAAATGGACCAACTGTCTCATACCGCAAAGCTCTTCTACTCCCCTTCCCTCGTTCCCATCTCTTACAGACTGTCCCACTTGTTACTGCCACCACCTCTATTTATGCCAGCTGATGCTTCCAGGGCATCATGTGCAGAAGGGATTAAACCTCACTAGGCTTAAACCAGCAGGGATGCTACTGAGCCATCTCCACGGATCATTATTGCTACTATCCATTGAAGAAACACATTTTAGGAAGAACACATACCAGCCCTGAAGAAAAGTGCACCATTTGACAAACTTTGGGTAGCATAAAACAAGTCTGTTTTCTTTTATAAAATTTATCAGATTATGTATCATTAAAACGGAATGATGCACACAAAACTATGGGCAGACATGGTAAAGCACATTAGCGTTACCATCAGCTGAGGTCCAGAACAAAACAAACAAGAACATACCACTGATGGACAGGTTAACAGCCAGTGAGCCTGATGATCATGCAACACAATTAATTTTGTCCCATTTAATAACATTTCCTGCATTTTAACTTCTGTCTGTCTAATCTTTAATACAAAAACTGAGTTACATTGGACTTTAAATAAGTTAATTAAGTATTAAAATCAATCATGTGAAAGTCTTAATATTTAATATTGTTAGATTGTATATCAAAGTGGTTTTATTATTTATTTACTCCAAACCTTTCCAGAATACTTCATGCGGCAACAGGGGGTCTGTATCTCACAAGATAAATGCATTTACAATGCCAAATAAATTATATATAAAAGCATTTGTCTTAATACATGTCATTCAATATTAAATATCACCCATTGGTACCACCCTGAAACCCTAATCCATTTCTACCAACTGCACATTTGTATTATTCAAATGTTGTCTATTAAATAGTTGTCTCTAGAGCCACAGTAAAGGAATACGTACCTAAGAACAATTATCATAGGAGCTTTAAAGCACTGTCTACAGATTTAACCCTACAACTTTCATGTCTTACCAGTACTTAAGCATGCAAAGTATAAATTCAGCGCTGAATTAAAATGTCAGGGACAAGAGACAATATAAATAGCCTGGGATCATGACAACATATTCCCTTGGTAATTCACATGATAGTTAAAAACTTTTTTATGCTGTATCCAGCCTACTCCCCCCCGCAAAAACAAACAAACAAACAGAAAGGACCTCACAAAACCTATCATAAGAAAATATTGTTAATGTTATCCTGTTAATTTGGAAGATATAAAACCTTGAAGATATTTGTTACAATGAGGGAAAAACTTCATGTAGTTGATAGCTTATGGTTTCTTGAGGTTACATGATTCTGTAAGATGCTCTGGTTAACTAAAGAAGAAAAACTAGAAAAAGAGCAAATAAAGCAGAGAGAACAAAAATCGCTACATAATATTGATTACTGTACTCAATAATCATAGCCCTTACCAACCTAGTTGTCAAGAATTTCTATGCTCTACTCCCATTAATAAATAGTGGCATTTGACATCTACTGTGAAACATGGTTTTTCTCTTCTGCATTGAAAAGAGGCAACATCGTAAGTCAACCATCTTAAATTTCCATTACTAGAATTGTGTTCAATACATTTGGCACTACAAATCTGCAGCAAAACCACTTAAAAAATCAACAAAAAGGAAACAAAAAACACTTTCAGGTTCGAAGTTAGAATTGCCTAAAATTAAAGTCAATATGAAACTCTACACATTTTTAAAGCAGGTTTGTGTGACACCTCCACAATGAGGCTGTTACGAGCACACAACTTTGGTCTAGTATTTCAAACAAGAAATACCAGCAAAACCAACAAGGGGTCAGTACACACAGAAGGATGTATCATTAAGGAAAAACCTGGAGCTCTGAAGTCAGTGGCTAAACAAAGGTCTAAACACTCCCCCAGCCCCGGGCTGTAGCTTTAGCAGCCGATGTGAAATGGTTATATTGCTGCGGCTTCATCGGGTTTCCTTCCAACAGGAAGCTGGGGGAGGCAAAGGCACCTCCTGAGATGGCTGAAGGGCGGCCGAGCAGGTTGCCTTTCTCTGGGTACGGGGCCGTTCTGGGGATGAAGGCTGCCAGAACGGCAGCTCTGCCACAAGGAAGGGGAAGAGCATCTCTGGAAAGGGGTTTGTTCGCCTGCTGAGGAGTTTGATGCTTGAACTGATGACTGAATCCACAAGGATGTGCCAGTAATGGCACGGAGAATGAGCTCACAGAACCAGGAGTAGCAAAATCCTTGGACGGCAAAGGGAAGTCAACCTCCTACCACAGTAGTGGGCTATTTTCTGGAAGTGGTCATATAAGGAACAGGCAAGAGTCCTCACACCTGATCAAAATTACAACTTCATTGACACAAAAAAGATTTATTTTTAATCTGACGAATTAAATCACATGACTGTAATGGTCATAAGGAAAAGTACCGCTTGATCAAAATGAATACACCAGATGAGAGGGAGAGTGGTGTTCTGTAAATAGAGGTTATCTGCACTTACTCTGAGATCTGGAAAGTAGTAGGAGGTTGAAACTCTTAATAAAAGGCATTGAGAGAAAAGACCACAATTCATGTGAGGTTCAGCAGCCACCGGAGATCATCAAGCCTGCTCACCAGAGAAATGACATTGAAATAACAACAGCAAAAAGCCTGGAAGAATCATCCAAAGCTGAGAAGCGGGCGATAAGAGGGCTTGTAAGGCTCCTGACGTTGCTGGAAAAGGAAGCTAGCTGGGCACAGGATCTCTAGGAAGTTCTTGGGATGTCCTGGCAAAAGGGTTTTTGTCTTCTTTGTTTGTATTTTGTTTTAAAGAAAGAAGAAAGAAGTAGGAAGAGCAAATAGATGGGTAACTGGACTGGATTCTAAGCCACAGGTAGAAATCAACTGGAAAAAAGGCAAAAAGCAGTTCAAATGATAGTGATCTTAGTATGATACAGATTGTGAACCTTACGAAACAAAGGAGGAAAAAAGATAACTAAAACACTGTGATTTCAACACAGCAAACTTCAATAAATTCGTAGAAATTTTACATAAGAAAAAAAAAAGGAAAAAAAAGAAAAAAAAAGAATTCAGATACATTGGCCAGCTCTTTAGAGAGGTATATTTAATGAAGGCTATGCCATGCAATGCAGGATAGAAAGAAGGCTAGAAAATGACATGTGTTTAGCTAAATTACAAATTCTTTGGTGACCCAGAGTTTAAGGAGGAGGAACTCTGAAAGTGAAAACTAGGTCAGATTACCCAGGTTGAATAGACAGGAGCACAAAGCTATAGGGGAAAACTAGTAAAGCCACGAAGGCAAAGCACAATACAATGCAATTAAGAAGTAACATAAGGAACACGAAGAGACTGTTTTTTATTCTTCATAAATATACACATATGCACACACTGGTAGGAAGAAGAAAATGATGAAAAGATTTGATCTGCTATTTAGAGGAGAGGGAGAGTTATCAAAGATGTCAAGACAGCTGAAGTGTTTTTTTCTTTACTCCTCACTTAAGAGTCTCCGTTACAAATTAGATGAGTAACACACAGGCTAGCTACGCAAAACTTGGGCTGCCTCAGAGATAGAGAGTTAGGTAAATTGGTCGTTTTCAAATCCTCACACGAAATTCGGCTTAAGGTAATTTCATACAGTTCTTCTGGCTTGTTTTCTGCTAGCAAGGCCTGAGCTGGAGTAGTGTATTCATTTTAGACATAGCACAGGCAGACAGATAACCAGCTGCTACAGTCCAGAGTAGAGCAACAAAACTGATACGGAGTCTAGAAAATATAACCTATGCCAAGGGATTGAAAGAACAGGAGTTCGTTTTTTCTTTCTTTCTTTTTTCTCCTTCCTTTAGGGAAAGGAAGACTGTAGAGGAAAGGAAAAATGCAATCAGATTTCAAATCCTTGCATCATTTAACTAAGAAGCTAATCCCTTTTCTTACAGTAATTTAGAAGTGCTGAAAGCCTCTATTCATACTAAAATGATTCATATAAAATTAGAAACCCATTAAAAATGAAAGAAATCTAATGTTTATTTTATTTTAGAATATATTTTATCTACCTGGTTACAAAACAATTCAACAGAATTTAAATTAAACATCGTCCTTCCAAAGACAGTTAAGAGATTAAAGTAGTTTACCACTGTTTATGGTATGGAAATGACTGCTTTTAAGTATTTAAGAGTTTTACTTTCAGGAACACACAGGCACCATGCTATGCTACACACTTTATGTTTTAGTAATACATATGTAACTCAAAGGGCCAAAGAATGTCAAGACTGAAAGAAATCATTAAAACAGTGAACTGGAAAAAATGGCAGCTTAGCCTGCAGCCTTACCCAAAATGATAGTAACTAGCTTAGACACTAAAAGTGTATTCAATGAAGTAAGTTTCTAGGATATCACAGTTTTAAAGTAGTAAGCAATTAATCTAGGATTCAGCTTTTATTCTTTTCACTATTTTTAGAAACCAGTTTCCTACAGGGGTTGACAGAATTTTTATAGCAACACCCGCATGCTCATGCACGCACAGAGGCGTTTACATCACATATTTCCGTTCCAGTTTTTTGCATGCTGGCTCTGCAGATGCTAAAGCAGCCTGGCCATGTGCTGAGGTACAAAGACAATTGGTCTAAGTCCCATTTGCTAAGAAAAAAAAGGGCACAATTTCATAGCCATTTTCAAAGCAGCAGAGAAACAGTATTAGTAGGAGTGTCAGAACTGGGTGATTAACTTACAGCGACATTTCTACATCATGTAAAAAACATACGCCGCCTTCACCCATGTCTGCAACTTTTATGACTGGGCACAGCAGCAGAGGAGGCTGGGTGCAAGAGGAAAGCTTCCCGTGACCGCTCTCTCTCGGATGCGAATGCTCACCGCCTTAAGACATACCCTGTGCTCAGTACCGCAGCGCATACTGCCTGCTGACGCTGCCTCTCTGCAGCCTTGTCAGATCAGGAGCGAGAAAAACAGGGTGCTCAGGGGCCACTCGAGGGGCTCCGCATTTTGCAGAGAGCTCATTCATGGCTAAGATGCACCAAGTTCAAACATCAGTATCTATCAAAACCGAACTACCCCGTGCAAAGGAAATCTCTAAGACTGGGAAACACAAAGGACAGCCGAAACTAGTACATTACTGTAGTTAACTGCAAAAAAGCATTCTGCACCAACATATCACTACCACTGCGACAGAAGTTTTACACTTATATTTTCAGTATTGGATGCTACTAAAAAGATGCCAAGGGAGGTTCTTCCTGCTGCACGTGCTGCTCCCTTCCTTCTGGCCTTCTGTTTGGGGGTGTCAGGCACTTTTCTTTAGCTTCAAGAACTATTAGTACTGATACCTGCTGAGGGTAGTAATACTACATATATGAAGAAAATTACAGTGCAGTTTCTTGAATAATGTGGTCTCCAAATACAGATCATCAGTTACAAGGTTTTTTACTCTCTCTTCCCCCTTTTCAATTTCCATTCAAATTTTGGAGCTGCTGGATGAAATGTTAGAACTGTCATGGGAACAAGGGGTCTCGCTGAAGCCTTGAGAGGCAGAGACACCAGGCAGGCAAGGCAGACACAGCAGACACTGATTAAAGGAGGAAGTATAAATACAAATTAGTTGGAACTTGTAAGTCAAAAGGGCTTTTTGGTTTGGCAGTGGGTATGTCTCACCAGAAAGAGCAGTCGCCAACCAATGCCATATGTATTGGTTTCCTGTGCTTTAGAAGTGGGTCAGCATGCAGGCAGAAACACAGAGGCCTCACTCCGCATGACACCGGCCGCACACAGGGAGCAGGGCAGGATCTCAGGCGAGCGCCCAGTTGCTGGGCTAGGGGATTCGTTACCCTCGGGTTACACACGCTCCTCTGCTCTGGGGGAACATGCCACAACAACAGGTAGAATCCCCAAAAGTGCCTTTAATAGGCAATAAAAGAGACTGACAGCCCATAAATACATTCGGCTTCTTTGAGAACTTTAAATCACCAACCACTCTGACATGACCCAATCTCCCACCGCTGTCTAAATACCAAGTTATTTACATGTAACAAACGAACAGGAAATGGGATTCCCATAACCAGTAAATGGCTCTGAATAAATGTCCTCGAACAACAGCTGGCATTACCCCTCACAGAAAGCTTGTACACACCTTTGTGGCTAAGCTTTTAAGCCAATTTTATTAAAAAATTAAAACAGATGTAAACAAGATACGGGCAGATACCTCCTTGATTATTTTTTTCTTTCTTCTTTTCTTTTTTTTCTTGCAATTTTCTCATCTATGTATTGTATTGACCAGCAAGATTTAAAAAAATAAATTTAAGGTACAAATCAGAATAGCACTAACACTGACAATCCTGAATAAAAGGTATTTCACATATCTCTTTCCAACTCATTCTTTTAATTCTTCTGATCATTTTTTTTTATTTTCTCTCTTTCTCCAACATAACAAAAGTTGTCAATGAAAAAAAATAGTTTCGGTATTTACTTCTGTTCCAGACTCTGTATGATCCCAGATCGTATGCCAAAGCCTAGGAAACTCTTCTTTATTGCTCTGCTGTTGCATTGCTGTAAACAGTTCAGCTAGGGCACTGAGCTATAACGGGTCAGGCTAAAAACCACTTAGAGCATCAAGAAGAATGAAATCAGAATTTTGAACTGGATCCAGAACTAAATGGAAAGATGCCCAAGTATATAGAATATAGGAATTACATGCTCTCCCTTGTCTTCTTTATAGTAAAAAAGAGTACCTTGTGGTACCTGTAATTAGCAGCTACTTTTGAAAATTCGGTCTATCATGTATTATTGATCTTTCTTTTTCTCCTGAAGGGAAAACGTAACATGGCAATAGCAGATGCAAGCAGTTTCTTGATGGAAAAGGAGTGAAAAGCTGAGCCGGGGGACAGATCTCCCTTCAAATAAGAGGTGACAGAGACTCTCCTTAGCTGAGGTAACTATTCTCAGTTAAGCAAACATTGCCCATCCACGTGTCGTCAGGTAGGCTTGAAGATCAGGGACTTCTCATGAGGGCCCCAGAACCTCCGCCTGCTCCTCCAGACTGCCGGGCTTGGGAAGTCCTTGTTCACAGCTGGGGCAGCGGGAGGAGATGCGGGGCCTTCCTGCACTGCTGCTGCTCTGCTGCCACGGGCGCCGCTGCTCAGGAGCTGAGCACCACTGAGGGCGCAGAGCCAAAGCCGCCGCCTGCTCCGCTCCTTCCCTCCGCTGCCAGCGAAGGTGCACAGGAAAAACTGCACTATGCGGATCTAGGTTGGAGAATAATATATAGGTAGTCTTTCTAGATGAGTGCAATGAAATCATAGAATTACAGAATCATGATGGTTGGAAGAGACCTTCAAGATCATTGAGTCCAACCATAAACACTTCAACACCGTGCCTGGTAAACCATGTCCCTAAGCCTCATCTACACAGTTCTTCAACGCTGCCAAGGACGGTAACTCCACCCCTTCCCTGGGCAGCCTGTTCTAATGCTTGAGTACTCTTTCCGTGCAGAAATTCTTCCTAACGTCTAGCCTGAACCTCCCCTGGTGCAACTTGAGGCCATTTCATTTTGTCCTACCTGTTATTCTGGAGAAGAGATCGATCCTCTCGCTCACTACAACCTCCTTACACATAGTTGTAGAGAGCGGTAAGGTCTCCCTGGAGCCTCTTCCTCCCCACACTAAAGAACCCCAGCTCCCTCAATGAAACACAAGGCAAGCGAAGGCGGGGAGATACGAAACACATCGACACGCTCGCCTGCACAGTGCAGTTGTACAAGGCCTGCTGATGTTGGCTCACCGCCACAAATGCCATCATCAGCCCTTTCTCAAGGGGCTGGCTAAAGTTGCAGAACCCAACGTCCACCTTCCAGGCCACAAACGGAGGTACCTGAGTACCTCTGTCCAAGCATAACATAGTTTACACTTTATGCATACCTTAATATTCAGCTGGTTAAACCTTTAAACCTATCTCCCTACAAATGGCTATTTTCATAGCTATGACACATGTTGTCAACACCGTTCCGATTTGTTTTATGTGTGGTCTAAAAGGCATCATCCAAAATAACTCTATTGGTTTTCATTCCCACCAACAGTAGTTCAGATACAAACTAAAGAGTGAATAACTCTCAAATTTTAATATGGAAATTATTTAACTGAAGACCATCTTTTCTAATTAAAGGTACACATAGTCTATCACACATAACCCCAGACTTGCACTCCCATGGCACTTTTGTACGACCGAAAACCAACTTGTCATTTTGATTCTGGTTTATATTTAGACAGTCCGTTATGAAAGATCTAGAACTCTCCCCTAACCTAGGTCCTCTGTAAGCCATATGTATATGCCATCCATTACATCAATCAAAACGTCTCACAGTTCAGACTATGTATACCCAAATAAATGTACTTTACCTAGGGGTCAAAATAATTTCCCTAAGAGTACAGTACGCTTGTTTTTAGCTACCTCCTACGATCATGAAGTATAAAAATTAACAAGTTGCAAAATCACAAACTGCATGCCATATATCAAGCTTCTTCAGTGTCATGACAAGAGTGCTGTATAAATAGCCAAGAATATACTTTAGTTTAAACTCAATTTTTGAAGCCTATGAGTCCCTTTGGAAGTTTTATCTTATGAACCTTAGTGGCTATACTGCTTTTAATACATAGGATCATTATGGGGAGCAAAGATAAAAAAATCAGTTCTGCTACTTTGAAATTACACATGTAGGAATTAAGTTGTGGATTTTAACTAAAACTGTGTGACTTCGGCTTGTTAAGATGGTGTCTGCACCTTTTGTTTCTGTTTGTACCTCAGCCTCATCAGCCACAGGACACAGTCCAGGAGATCACCATGGCAGTGGCTAAATTTCACTACCATTAAGTCTGAATTGCTTCTTAATAAGATGATATACCAGTATAGTTCTGATCTGACAAAACTGGGGGGCTTTGAAAATTGTACTTCCAACACATTAAGTTCAACAGGTAGGATCCTTGAAAAAATGTTTAACGACACTGATAAGAAAGGCTGAAGTGTGTTTATGTATGTGCACACACACATATATATGTTTCACTATATTAGGTGCATGAACAAAAATCTGCAGCGCAAATGCACTGAAGAAGGTAATCTATACACCTGGCAGAAAAAAGATCACCAAAATGCTGATGTTTCACTGTAGTGCCTATTTATTTTTCCTTTTAAAATGCACAGTAAGTTTTTTCCTTTCAGATACTGGACAGTATTACACATATGAGCATTTATGTTTAAAACAGCTCTGTAATTTATCATTCTTTCTTCAAATTCAACTATGAAAATGAACAATCAGAGCTGAAATAAAAAGGCACTGCACACATTACCTACATGACAATCTGGTTAAGAGACTGTATAATATAAATGTGTGGAAAATAGTTTGTGAACTTGTCCTGAAAGGTTGGGTGGAATCCTGACTTCTCTGAAACTCCCATTAATTTTATTCAGCTAGAGGGCCTGTCTCAGCATTTTAATGTAAATGGCAAGGGAAGCTAGTCAAGGGAAGTTCTGACCTGGAGACTTTTGAATTTTGTTTGATGCAAACATTAAATGATGCAAATGTGTATTTTTTTTTATTAGGTAATAGCAGTATTTTAAAAATTCAGGGACCTTTCCACATGTTAGCATTATACATCTTTCTGGTCAGGATTGGGGAATGTAATTTAAACACAATACATGCCATTGTGAATTCCTCATCTTTATCTCTGAAAAATACTTAGTACATACTATATGCTGTTTAATGATTTTTTTGAAACATACAGTCAAAATAAATACGTAAATGAAAAATAAATAAAATGATGTTCACAAAGATCCATTGGGGGACACAAATTTTACGACCACAAAATCTATAGCTGCGATAATCTACACAACCCAACACATTTTTTGGAGCGTGTATACATACAATAAAGCATGAAAGTGAAATCTTAAGACTTCTTCGCAAGAGAACAGAATTTGAGTTAGAAGTCTAAATGTCAGCCCTGAACATTATAAAATTACACAGATCGAGGAGGAAACAGGGCTGATAGTGCATATAAATATGACAGTGTATTAGGCTGCATTTAATTACCAGTTCAAACAACAACCTGATCTAACCTTTGACAAGTAAAATAAATGTTCTGAATAATTTAACCAAAGCAAACATTTGCTGTTAAACGCTGGCTAATTATAGTAGGAGTTTTACAGAGAAGGGGGGAAAAAAAGCACCGAAAGAGATGGTAATTTATACACTTCTCCTGCAATTGCCACAGCTATTCCTTGAAGTCCTGAATATTTTCCATGCAGCATCTCTATTAAATACCAACTTTTTCGGGACAAAGCCAACAACTGTGTATATGTTGTAGAGAAGTATCATGTTAGATTAACCAGCCGTGATTTGCAAGATCTGAAGAAACAGTCCAAGTAAGGAAAGAATAATTCTTTTCACAAATATCCACCTTTTCTAGTGATTATACAAAAGGTCTCAGTTTGTAATGACATGTATTAAATTGTAAGATAAGAAAAGCAAAAAGGATGATTAATCTTTTCAAAAACATCAGTGCAAAAATCGCAAGGACTCCTATAGTGTAGAGGAATGCTCTTCAGTTGTGCCCAACACACTTCAAAACACTCACAATGATAACAGCAGAAAAGAAGGAATAGTAGAAATAGTAGAAAAGAAGCTGAAGACCTCAAAGAAGTACAAATATAAGTCAAGGGCAAATCTTTTAAGTCAGCAAGTTTCCAAACATCAGTGAGTATGAAACTGAAACCATAAGGAAGAAGAGCTTTTTTTTTTTTTCTCCCCCCTGCAGTATATATGCCTTCCAGTTTCAGGCAACTTTTAAAGAAGTGGATGCCTTTTATTTCTGATGGGCCAACATCTTCACTTATTTATCCAATGAATAGTTAGTAGCAAGAGCAGCTGTCTATCTGCATGCACAATAACTCCGGTTCAGAAAAATCTCAAGACCATGAAAATTTCAAGAACAGGTAATATATGGTAAACGAAAGAAGCCTATAAATCCCTAATCTTGAATATATATTAATATTTGAAAGCTTTATATAATCGGCAATGTACGAAGTGAAAACCATTAAAAATATTAAAACTGACTGTAAGTATGCTCCTCTCTTTTCCCAAAAGTAATTTGTGTGCAGATAACTTCTGGCCACAAGTTTCCAAGACAAACATATTATTTTTAAGTTACCTTTTACATTTTCATAAATATTTAAACTCTCCCTGAAATTTTAATGTTTATAGAGATACAAATGCTAACATTCTTAGTCTATTATAATGAAAAAATATGAATTAAACTACTTATTGCATAGTGTAAGAGAAACAATTTTAAAAGGAAAAAGACATATAATAAATTCACAGAATTTTACTGTCGATTGTTTACATGACAATGAGATAGGTGGATTCAAGAAATTGAAAGTGATTTTCTAGCTTGCTGTGGGAACTGAATATTGGAAAATTAAGTTTGAAGGTCATTACTATTCTTGCTCCATAACAGTATAAAGTCCTTACGCAAACAAAGTAGTAAAGAATTTGACACAAACCATGCCTGGCACTCCAGAGAAATTCAAGTACAGAATTAATTTCACACAGCATCTACTGTTTTATGGCAAATGGACAGTGAAATGCTCTGTTTTTTCTTATGCTGCAGCATCCATAAAAACATACTCAGCTGCGTTTGTATAGGACAGGGGGAAATCTTGGACAGTCATTGGTAAATGCCATGAATCAACTTTTCCCAGTTATTACTCTGTACACAAAAGTTAGGCATCTAAGCATAAAACTGGAACAAACCTTCCCTGAAGTTGTTATGCTTTTCTTATTCTGCACTTGAAACCTTATCAGCTTCAGCAAGTTAAATTTACAGACCATATTACAGACCATAGCTAATAGGAGATCTCTTTATATTTGTATGAATTAGAAGGTAATGGAAAAGAAATACTATTTAAAAAAAAAAAAAAAAGTCACAGTTCTAAAATTACATCTCCTCCAAGACACTTATATTGTACAGAAATAAAGAAATAAGCAAACAAAGCCACCCAGGTCCTTAGGCCTGGTGGGAAGGTGGCTGCTAAACGGGGAGGTCACCCGAAGCGCTGGCTGCTCCCCAGCCCTGTTCGTACGCTGTGGTTTTCTGAGCTGGTGCTCACTTTAAGGAGTGTAACATTAAAAGAGAGCAGCTAAACAATACGTAAATACAATAGCTTATATTTAAAACAAATATTTATAAATCAGCCTTGAAATTAATAGATAAATTAAGATTATTTCTTTCTTTTCTCTTTTTTTTCTGAGAAGGGGTATTTCTTTCTTAATTGAAGCAAAGCCACACGAGGCACCAGCCTACTGAGGAAGGAAAATTTACTGTCTCTAGATGTCGTCTGGTCAGGGCACGTGCTGTGCCTGGAGGAGTGCTTACAAGCAGGTACCTTGGTTGTGTGGGTGCACACTCCTGGGAGCAAAGCAGGGTTAACTTTGCCCCGTGTGGGTCACCTAGCAGACAACATGCCCGTTTGAGCCCAAAAGGCAACTCCACGAGCCACCAAGGAGGCGAGGAACACCATGATGCTGCAAATTGGCCAAGCTTCTCCCCTCATTCTGGGCACCAAAATTTATCAGGAAATATCGTAGGAAATAACCTATGGTTAGCCCATTCCATCCGTACTTTTGTGCAACAGTTTACAGCAAGATCAGAATTCGCAACAAAATAAAACTTGGAACTGGCAAGCTAACAGAAATCATAATATAACTGCTACTGCAGGATCCTTGTAAATGAACTAATCCAATATTTCACCCTGGTCAGTTAGTTGTTGTCAGTAACAATCACTTTAGTCTGTACCGGGGGTTTTCTGCATATTTTAGCTTGCCCGTACTTGTAAGGCCTTCCTAAAGAGAATTCACTTTTGTGTAGAACGTCTTTGTGATGTGGATTAACCAGCACAAGGGATCTAAACTGACAATAATGAATTCATTATATATAGTAGGCTAGACTTAAATGAGAAGTGAAAGGCCAGTACCAGCAGAGTTCAGTGATCAGCCACTGTTGTTCTCTATATAATTTATTGGTTGAGTTTAATAATTACAGCAATGGCTTGATAATCTGCAGACTACTGGAATGAGAGGAAGATAAAATATTTTTTGTGTTAATAGGAGAGAATTGTTTTTTCTTTTTTTTTTAATGCAGACCCACATAAACTGCAAAGAGAGTATTTACAACCAGCAACTAAGAACATTGACACTGGTTTAAAGTAAAATTAATTTATATCACTCAAATCCGGAAAAACATAATTTCAAGCCTTGATCTTATTAGGATACTTAATGTAATCTTATTAGAATGTGAGCTTCTATATATCAAAGTGTTTTATACATTGCAAATATATTTAAAAGAGCGCCAATGAACATTACCGAACAATTGGCTGCTGCTGATCTCCAGCCCTAGTTTCAGAGGGCGGATTATTGGAGCTGCAGCTGACACAGCAAGAGTGGCGATGCCTTCCCGCTGCCCGCGTCCTGGCTGCCACGCAGGACACACAGTCACCCAGAAGGTAGGCATGTTTCTCACACGGGACTTCCTCTTCTCTCAACTGCCTAAGTTTTAGCACAGATCATCATCTTTTCCAAGAATACAGAGTACCTCCAGTTTCAGCTGAAAGGGGGGATCGCAATAGCTTAGGGTTTCAGAAAATCAGGCGTAGTGCCTTGCACGAGGAAAATGCTGCCTGAGATGTCACCCCCTGAATTCCTACTCGTCACTGCACGCAGAACCATATAAGCCTAATGATGGCCAGTAAGTACAGAGAGCAGACTTGGGCAAGGAAAAATTACAGTAAACCACACAGCGCAGATGAGCATGGTCTGCACTTGCATCCCCACTGGCACAGTAAAAATTAAATGGTTAAGAAGCTGGTAACATTGATGCCAAAAATGTACATGGTTCTGGGAAGTATAGCAGACCTTTAGAGATAGTAGTTTTTAATCTCATTTGAAACAGTTTCAATACTCCAACATTAATGTATGCACATATATATTAATGAAGTAGACATGTTAATCCCCTCGCTGTCTACGGCTGTGAAGCATCTTAGCTCTTGCTTCCTTCACCATCAGTCTTGTGTAAGTAACATACTGTGGCAACATATGAATAGTTCATATCGCTGGCAATGAATGAATGAACAGTGACCTAAACCCAAGCAGCAATTAAGGGTTCTGTTTCTTTACCCATCAGCTATTGCATATACTTAGAGCAAACAAGTGCGTTTTTCTGACATGCACACTTGTCTGCTAATAAGTTAAAGAACTATTTCAGTCAAAAACCTTTCTGTTTTTCCCTTACACGCTTCATTTCTTGCTACATGCATTGGAATTTTACTCTGATGGAGATGCTCCTGACAAGCCATAGAAACGGAGGTGATGCTTACCGGCATTAAGAAAAAGCATAAGACAGTACTTTGCAGAAGCACAAACTGTCCGCAGATGTTTCATAGCACTGGGCGACCTTTCTGGAAAGGGCACTAGGAGCTAAAATTTAGTACTTCTTAGTATGCAACTATCCATCTCATGCGACATTTTCACAAGACTACAAGAAAGTAAAAAGAAACAGATTATTTCCAATGTTTTGTACTGCAACAATCATGAAATAATTACAGTATCTTGTTTGGGAGTTTTTGCCTTTTTTTTTTTTCGGGGGGGGGGGGGGGGGGGACAGACACTTTTCTTCATGGATTTTTTGGTGGTAAGTAGAGAAGAGAAACAATACAGAATTTTTCCACAGATTCATTTTGAAGATCTCGATCTCTGCTAGCACTATGAGGCACGCTGGAAGGATACGAGCTACGTGTTCACAGAGCAGTTACATCCTCTTTCACTCCAGTGAGACTAAATTCCTGTTGAAGAGTCTTCCTTCTTATAGGATCTCAGTCAGAAAGAGCAACTGCTGCGTGGTTAAGGTACAACCTTAAGTAAAAGCAGTTCACCAAATGGATAATTTTCCAGTTAATCCTACATGTCAATGAGAACTCCACAGAAAGCCACTTTAAAAATTCTTTCAGTTAAAAGAGTGAATCCACGTCTCCTGCGCTCTAGAATATATGGTCCAAAATTCTTAGTTGCTTTTAGCCTGATAAAAAGTGATCTCTGCAAAAGTAAGCTGAAGAAACTGATGACAAACTGATGACCAAAGAAAAGAAACAGTGGAGAAAGAGAGAAGGAAAGATACTTGCTTCTGAGATAAGCAGATTTTGCTCTTTTCTATACTAAGCTTCTTTTAGATAGAACAGTATAATTTTATTTTATTCTCTTTTAATCAAATAATCAATTTGGATAATTGGTCAGGGGAGCTAAGAGACTACTAAAGTGCAAAGTGGATTATTGAATCCTTTTTTCTCGAAGGTAGCATCATGCTGTCTTGTGGATTTAAAGCCAAAATTTGCAGGGAATGGATATTCAATAACTAATCTCTAACACTTTAACAAACTATTTATGTCACACGAACAGTATGTGCTATAGAAAAGAAAAATCATCATCACTGAATATTTAGATGAGCTCTGCCCCTTCCAATATTAACCTTTAATCCGTGGCATGTATCACATACACATAAACTTGAAAAAAAACCTCTTCATTATAGAAGATACTCCTTTTCTCTAACACCCCACTATGTTCTTGGAACAGCAAGATATATATTCTTATATAACATAATAACAACATAAGCTGCCAGTAACGTGTATGAAAACAGAATTTGTTTTCACCATTAGAGGCAAAGTAACAAAAAGGTAAAACACAAATGATACTTTAAAACGTAGAAATCATTGAAAGAGATTTGACTGGGAAGAAATACGCAACATAGGGTAGGACTGGGGAAAGAAAAGGCAATCTGGCTGGATTGACCGGAGCTGGGCAATTTGGAAATGGAAGGTTCAGCAGGTCCCCAAAGGGCCCCTACTGCTGCTTTATCTAAACCGCATGAGGGGATTCTGCCTATGTAGGAAAGAGAATGAATTTGGCAAAACTGTGGGAAGAAATAGAGACCTATTTGCAAGCCATAATGGGGGGACTTCTCCCATCATGTGTAACATTCTCTTAGATAAAAAATGGTTGTTTTAAAGCTGCTCTGTAGCATCATTTCCTGGATGCTCTGAATCTGATTATCAATTTTGCTGCAAATTTACAAGACATTTACAAGGCATGATTAGCCTTTCTCCCTTCTTTCTCACACCCTGAGTAAAACTTTGACATAATTTTACCTGAATTGTTGAAATTATTTGCATTATTAATTAAAAATTATGGAACAGGAAAGTCACCAATTTAGATTTTAACTTTTATAAATAAAGATCAAATCCTATTTTTCTTCAGAACTTTCATTTATATATTTCATTTATCACATTTCAACTCTGGCAGGTGAGTTACCCTGAAGTGGACACTCATGGGAAGCCAACATAGCTCTAGGCCATGGAAACCAGTAATGCCTCAAGTAACTGCAATTTTTCAAGGTTCACATGAACCAAATGCACTAGATATTACACAGATGCTAGAAAAGCATTAACATTCTACTGGAGATGTCTTGTTCATCTAATTATCTACTCAATTCAACATGCCTACAGAACATTTGCATACAACTGAACATGTGAAAAAATACAGAAAGCAAAATCTCTACTGTATGATGCTCTCAGATAGCTTACCCTCCCACCTCTTTTTTAAAACCATATCCAGCAGTAGTATTCAAAAAAAGAAACTTGTGCCTCACATGCCCATCAAGCTTAGGAGCACCAGATTCATAGCTAAATGATTATGAAAAAGCAATCAAAATTTCATGGGCAGCATACACACTTATTAATATTATCTGTTCTATTAGGTCCCAACGAAAACATCTTATTAGTTCTACAATTAAATGATTCAAAAACCATCCACACTATCTTAGACTTTTAACAGTTCCAATCAGTAGCACATCTAGGTGTAATCAACAGCAGCAGGGGGCTTTAGGAAGCAAAACAAAACAAAAACAGTAGGGATCTTTACTAGTTTACTGTAATTGATACAAGGAGATGTTATATGTTATCGCAATTTAGCCCAAGATATGGGAAGCAACATTTGTAAAAATCTCCTATTATCTAGAACTGCTACTGACAGCACTTCAACAAGCCTTTAAGAAATGGCGTATTTATTTTTTTTTACCAAATTCCTGGCTGATCTAGATCTTCTTTATCCCTTTTTGCCCCCTCCATTTTTCATTTTCTATCACAGGATCAATATTTGGGTTTCCATATAGTCAGAATCCATAGATGTCACCCCTTAAATTTATGTGTGGGCTGCAAAAGTGATATAAAGTCCCCCTTCTGTAGGAGTTGAGCACATGGTCTGAACAGCACTTTTAGCCCTTGCTATGCATGGTAGCGAAACTATGCTTCCCATATGTTAGTGCTGACAGGCTGACTGATATGGTTTCAACTCAAAGAAACTTACATACAAGTTATTTTTATGCTTTTTAATCCTTTTTCTTTATTAACACTGCCCCAGATATAAGAAAGGAATACATTAAAGAGAAATTGATAAGTGGTACAGTAATTTATGCACCCTTTGAGTGCTAGGACATCTGCATGAAACGAGGCCATTGCCTTTTTGATGTCAAGGATCTTGGGATAGTTCCAAGTTGTAAGTATTTAAATCTTAAGCTTCTAAACCCCCATTGATGTGATTACAAATGCAAAGAGACAAGTATCTAAGCACCTTCTCGGAGCTGCCATTACTACCATCTCAGAAGGCCACAGCACCAGAGCACTCATAAAATTCACGCGCAGCACCCAGCACATGATAGCGAAAGCCCATGTTGACACACCTCTAATGCTCCTGCCCTTGCTAATTTAAAGCAAGTTTGCATAAAAAGAGCAACCCTGTTTCTGCACTGTGGCTGGGAGTCCACACGGGTGCCCCACCAAATCCCCTCTGCAGAACGGAAGAACCAAGTCAAGCCGCCTCTGGGTCCTCTTTCTCCATTGCCGGTGAAGACAAACCTGTTTCACCCAAACAGCTCAGGAAGGACAAGGAGCTGTTTGGGACCTGAAATATTATCCCATTGGCACAGCACAACACATTGCCTTTTATTAAACAATGTGAGCTTGACCTTATTCAATAAACTCAGAAACACTCAAAGGCAGCTAAAAGAAAAATTTCAAAGCTAAGACATAGACCTTGGTATTTAGTGAATCTCTTCCAAAATAACTAACTCGCCACACAAACTCATTGAAAAATAAAAATCCATTTTTTTAAATAAATTGATTTCCAACAACCTCTCTGCAGTGACTACCCCTCCATAAATCCTGCAGTTGAGGGGGTCATCATTAAATAATAGGATTTGGCTGACAAAAAGTACCATCAAATTTACAGTGTCTGCTTCGCTAGTTAACCTGCCGATTCTGGACGTGCATGTGTGAACATTTTCTGTCATAACATGGGCATTGCTACACTAAGATCTTTAAAACACTCTTGAAACTAAGAGCAACGATGACAGGAAGTCCTTCCCTGTCTACGTAACTCCTTGTTTGCTGGTATCGTGCATCAGGAACACTAGTTCTCGCAGCGTACCCAGCTCTCCAGCCTCTTCTGCAAGCCCCCGGGACAGCTGGGGATACAGTAGTTCGGAATGAATAGTCTTTTTCCTTTCCTATTTCTTGAAACCTCCCAGTCAAAATACATTCCCATCAGACAGTGTAGGTTGACAGTTTCCAACATTGTACTTTTGGTTTGAAAACAGTCGAAACCAGGAGTCATTGGTGGTCACCAGGTGAGTCTTGCATAGCTATTTGTTTTTTTCCACGGATA
>VZSV01000109.1:869262-871762 GCA_013398735.1 Nothocercus julius | reverse complement strand
CCTTAGCCATTGTATGTTCCTTCCATTACGCTAAAAAAAGCTACCTCCTCTGCTGCGGTTCAAGATCAATGCGGCATGAAAAAAATATAAAGAAAAATTGGAGAATAAAGGCTCCTGTCACACTTTCAGGTCAAGAGGAAGGCATTTGGTGCTAATCATTTCTTATTTATTAGCCTTTCTAAAATTGAGCCCTATTCATAGATGGGGTATAGTTAATCATTCACACACACACACACCTTTTTACTTGCAACTTGCCCCATCTTTCTGTGCATCTCTGCTGAATTCAAAATTAAATTATGTTCATTACTTTCTGAGCAACGGAGTTGGGTTTACAGTGATCCAAACAACTAAACTCAATGAGGAAAAAACAAACACAAAAAAATGGACTTTCATGGATGCAGGAATCCTGCAGTTTCTGAAGAGCTCCTGACTAATCTTACTAATTATTTAAATAGACAGTAACCTCACATTAGTCAAAGAACTTAAATCTGAAAGAGAGAACTGGAGATGAAAAGAATTCTTTCTTTTGTGCTTGTCTCCTCATGCAATACTTATTCTTTCAATATATGGATCATTTTTGTGGACAACACAACAGCATATATTAAAAGCTTATCACATGCTTTTCATGTCCCTGCAGAAAACTGCGGTCAGGTACAGCCATATTCAATGAAAGAAAGTTTTCCCTCTTACCAAATGCAATCAGCCTGCTCTGCACCAGAAACACTTTGTCCTTTGACAGCAGATCGTTCCTTCATTTTGGTCGTTTCAGGCCTATCGTGAACTGTGTGCCCAGTCATTGCCACACAATGGTGGGAAGAGAATCTTTAGGGATGAACAAGGAGGCAATGCCTTTTGCAAAATCAAAAGTAATAGCATTAACATTGCTAACATGATTAGTTTAAGTTGAGCCATTTCTCCCACAGTGTGCTGTAAACCAACTAAGTCTGTTGTAATCCATGCACTGATAAAGGCTGCCTGTTTGATGAATGCCATTTTATTACTCATCCTCTGGGAGCCTTGCTTTCTTTCCTGCAGTCCTTTTCGTAAGGATCCCACTTCTCTTTTCTCAAAGCCTGTTTGTATAAGCAATGAACCTCACTCTGATGCTACTACTGTGTTATCTGGCGCTCATGTTTCCACCACGGGGTCATTCAAACTGCCTCATTTAGGCTGCTTTAGCCTTCTAAGTCCCATGAAACTTTAAAGACCAAAATTGGGAGCTGAAGTAACTTGGAAAATGACACAGGCAGCGGTCGTCAGTCAGGTACCTGAGACGAATCTGACCAAAGGATCAAGAACTCAGAAATTACAGTATGTCTCTATTGCTGCATTTGCTATCAACGAAGGCTTATCAACGTATATTTCTGGAACTGTGGATTTTGCACTTAAACTTTCAAAATCTAACCATTAAGCGAAGCATGAAAACAGTATTCTTCTGGAAGCTATATATGGCACTGATATTGCAACGAAAGGTAAAAAGTTAAGCAGAAGTTCTGCTAGGCACTGCAATAAATTAGAAGTGATCATTCAAAGTTAATGGCCATAAGAAAACCTTAATGCAAACGCACTCGTTTTATTAAGTTTCAAAAAAAAAGCATGAACAAAAATTCTCAATGAAAGATTGACTCCAAAGACTCTAAACTAATTTAAAAACAAATTTCATGTTACTATATTCCCAAATCCTTCTTTTTTTAAAAGAATGTTATGAACCACAATATTTAAAAATGGGGTATTTTTGTTGCGTAAGCAGTCCGTCCTAAAGAACATTTCAATGACCCAGTTATGTCTCTGTTTTATTTTTGTAATATTTTTATATGAACTAGGAGAAGACTGCAGTGAAATGCTGCTCTTCAATTTATTTTTCCATCTGCTTTTAGCTGCAGGATAGCATATTTTATCACATTTGATACACAGGGTCAAAGGAATAAAAAAATTAACCCTGTATTTTTACATAAAATGTATAAATAAATTTTGATGGTGCAAGCTAAGCAAGTGGAGTATTTTTACTGGGGCTGTCTTATGACAACGTTTCTGTAATCACTTATATTTCAATCACCATTCAACGCAGCCTTCTATTTTATTAACACAGTTCGAAAAAAAAGAACGGAAAATCGCACGGCCTTCTATTTTATTAACACCGTTTGGAAAATCGCACGGAAAAACCTCCAGTATGCGAGCAAAAGAGGAGGAAAGGTCACGTTTTCAGAAGGTGATCTCTTCACACGTACAGGAGGCAACAGGCCAAGTCGCTCAGCTCTTCCCAGCTAATCAAACCGCACTCTTTCAGCATCGTGGTTCTTTGCAGATGTAGGTGGTGATAAAAACAATCCCGGGCTCGGGAGGCCATCCAAGACGCATACGCACTCCCAAACACCTCCCCCTGCTCACCCCACCTCCGGCTGCTGGGAGCGCAGCCGCGTCGCCCCGCACCTTTGCAGGCAGCGGCCACGCCGCGAGGGACAACCGGGGCCCCCGTGCCGGCGTCGAGCGCCGGCCGCCG
>VZSV01000109.1:833171-869152 GCA_013398735.1 Nothocercus julius | reverse complement strand
AAAAACAAAAAACAAACAAACAAACAAAAAAAAACACCAACAAAAAAGAACATTTTCATTTACTCGGGAATATTATACCCAAAGGCATTAAACCGTCAAGGCCAAAAACAAAAAACAAACAAACAAACAAAAAAAAACACCAACAAAAAAGAACATTTTCATTTACTCGGGAATATTATACCCAAAGGCATTAAACCGTCAAGGCCCCATGAAAACAGAAAGACTGGCCTGCCACAAAAACTGGTTTATTTATTTAGCGCTTTAACAGAGAGCTGCCAAGATGACCCAGAGTGAAGAAATTTGTCTGTGCCCTCTTCCCTCCAGTGACCAAAAAGAGAATGTTTCAAATTATCTTTGGTAAGTGAATTTAAAGGCTCAAATACTCTCAAATCACTACTGAATCACTGACAAATAACAGACAGCTAATTTCTGCTGCTGATTAGCTTAACTACTCAGAATATGCACAGAAAAAGCTGCTGCGCATTTATGTACGTGGCTCACGCACCAACCCCTGCAACCAAAACTTTCAAAAACTCAGATTTCCCTTATTTCCACTCCACTTTTCCCTTCTTCCTTCTGGCCAGGTCTTGAAAATAAACACGCAAGTTAGACCCTCCCCAAATGACAGGTTAGATGCTGCATGACGTGTGTGTACACTTAGGTGTTTTGGATATTCTTCCTTTCAACCCATCAAACCTCATTTGGAAAAGAACAACAGCTCTTGCGCAGAAGCTAACATTTTCACAAACAAGTCAAGTTTTTTACTTCTCCAACGGCTGCAGAGGATACCTTACAGACAGAAGATATGCTGCTTCTAAAATATCTTACTTAGAGCATAAAGGAAAAAAAGACAGACACCTGGGTAACCTAAGAGGATGGAACTTTGGAGAAGTGCAAGTAGCATTCTGTCTTCTCTAAACCAAAAGCATGCACCTTTCCATATTGCAGCATTTCCTTTCAGTATTTCTACATAAAGAGTAATCACCAAAATTAGTGAAATGTTTCAAACTTCTTATTCCACAGAATAACCTGACGAAAGCAGACCACTCACTAATAAAGTGCAACTTAATAAATCATGTGAAATCTTATTTTGTTCAAACCCTTACTAACTCCTAGCACCATCTGTTACCATCAAAACTATATGACAAGATATGATATATAATTAATAGGTAAACAACAATCTAATTAAAATGGACAAATACTCCATGTTCCTGCCATTTGGGAGCTCTAATTACAGACTAAATTTTAAGCTTGAATTAAATATTTAAGCTGGAAAATTAACTTTCCTTCTCGAGCCTTGAATACATTAATACAGATATGTGAAGCGACTTCCTGATGGGAACTTAAACATGTAATTTAGTTTCATCAAAGCAGTTACTAATTGTTAAGCAGCAGTACCTTACCATATGTACACAATAGCTATTTAGAGCCAAAAAGGTGGTTTTAAAGCACCCCTCTGCAACCCTTTTCTGACATAAATATAAAATGTATATACAGCACAGCAGTTTACACTACACACTGAAAATAAATTACATAGAGACTTTAGCCTTCTATAGTTCTAAGCATGTGTAAGTCTGAATAGATCTAGACAAACACACATTTTTGCTATTCAAGCTGAAGAAACTAAAGAATGGCTGGAAAACCTGAGCTATCCTTGCATTCTCCTTGCACAGTTTTCATTTTCAGAATAGAAACAGGCTCTTTGCCTGAGCCATGCAGCTAAACAAAATGCTGGTAAATCTGGTATTTCATCCAACTTTGAAAGAGAATTCAGGTTTTCTTAAAGACTAAGACCATAAAAAAGGAGAGATACGTGACTAAGATGGCAAACAGATACAAACCATCATTAAAAAAGGCTGTCAGTATGCGGGGGACTAAAGTCTGTCTAAAATCAACGCAGGACAATAGGTATGTATGGGAGAATATATGACTACTGAAAAATCTGTATGCTAGGTGTTTAACACTGCTCATCACTGGCTAACAGACTTAATATACTTAGTATATTAAGGCACAGGAAAAAAAAAAAAAAAAAACTCTGCAAACTCCGCACTTTTTGCAAACCCAAATGCTTTCCAAACACTGCTGAGTCAAACCACCCTGCAGAGCATTTCCCTCATCTTAGGGCTATAGGAAGCGAGGCACAAAGATGCTGGGCGACATCCACAACGGCACGTCGTGGCCCCGGCAGTGCAAGGTGCTCCGCACGCACGGCGCGCTGGGATGCTCCGCGCTCCCGACGAACTTCCAGGGAGGGCACACGCCGCGTTCAGCACCGCCTCAGTCACGAGTTGGCCCCTGCAGGGTCCACGTCCCTCATGCCATTACGGACTGACGCCCCAGACCTACGCCCAGGATACACTATGGTACCTACCATGCCCCTCTTGCTCTCTCATTGCTACCCGGCTTCTTAATAAAACACAGGTGTAATTTTACCTTATCGACCTGGGTAATGTTAAGTACCCTTCCTGCATGATAAAGTGCAAGGGCAGTTTACAATGATCGAGCCGGTGTTTTCAGTTACACAGGTTGTTCACAGATATTGTTTTCCATATAGAGCTTTAGATCACACTTCAAATACGTACCAGCTTTACATTTAAAATGTACTCAACCTCATAAACATTATAAGCCACTTACTATTTTTACAACCACCATGTCCTTACCCGTATTTTTGTGATATAGTCTGTGAAGCTACTCAAAACTGATCAAATAATTCCTTAGCAGTTAAATCAATGAAAACCTTACTTCCTGCACAAGCTGACTTTGAACTTAGGTACCATAAAGACCTCTTGGACGCAAACTGGTGTTAATTTCACCCACTCCCAACCATCATTTTCTCATCGGCACTCCTCAGATACTGATTCTGAGCTGGTCCTATGTACATGTATTTCCGTGTATATTAGAATATACCCTATATAGCTCTTTACCACTGTGTTATGTGCTTAAAACAAGCAGGAATTCATCCAGCAGGATACACTTAATTCATTTGACCAGGATTAACGGAGCAGGAACACTGCCCAATTTAGTAGTTTGGAAGTACAAACACTGAAGAGCACTAGCGAGAGAAGAAAGAACAGGGAATGCGAGGCAAACCCCGAGTGAAGATCTGTCTTGTGGAGGACACAAGAAGTTACAAAGATATGCTCAGTTACCTCCTAGTCATTACAATCCGTCTTCTTTTAATTGTAATTGGTTAGGGTTTGAAGCATGTTCTGCTCACAGCAAAAGATTCCTACTTTTCTGGGGAGCGCGGGCTGCCTTTCCATAGTCCGAGATACAGAGTTATTCTTTCCAGGTCTATTTATAGACCATATTGTACTGTACATGTGTGATGGATCCTAATGTGAGGAAAATTATATAGATATTCAAAGCACGACATATTGATTCAACATATTGAACGGATTGTTTTTTCCTCTATTTATTTAAATGATTATAATAGTTTATAGTGAGCTTAGCCCTTGAGACAGATGGTTGTAAACTCAAAATTTAAGTTTTAAATAACTATATTAAAATGAACTAAATGATTTTTATCCACCCTCCTCATTAGGAGGAGAATGAATTTATCTAAACACAGTTTTTAACCCTCTCCTGAGTTGCTTGTCACTATTTATCAAAGTGAACTTCTGAACTTCCTAAATTATTTCTGAAGATGAGATCTGTCCTGTCCAGGAAGGACATTTGCCTGACAACTAGTGGCCTGAAAAGCACGTTTTAGAACAGAGCATTTTACAAGTCTCTTGATATATAGAGATGTCAACTAAGCTTTATGGCACTAACTTGCACCTAACCAGGCAGCACATGAATAACTACATTTAAATGACAAGATTATATTTATTTTCCCTTTTCTTCATTTGAAAGTACGTATTGATAAACGTATCACTCATTCAAGCCTGATTATGTCTGCTCTGTGCAGACATTAGAGTGAGATCAGCTACTTCGAGGAGTGCCAGAAAAGGTGCAGCTACATCAGCAAGTGATATAGCTCAGTAGGAGCAGATCTTCAGAATGAAACAGGGCTGAATATTGTACATTCATACAATATAGGCTTATGTGGTTTAATTAGCAGTAGCATTAGGTCCAGGACTAAATCCCATTAGCAGCTGCTCTAAACTGAAGTTCACTGAAATTTTGACGTTCATCAATAGCACCACTCGTATCTAACTTTTAATTTAGTTTAGTTTTCCAACGAAAATCAGTTTTGCCAACCCCAACACTACTCTGCAGTATTAACACAAGCACATAGAGGAGAGTGTGCTTGAAAAATGTACTCCAAACTAAAATGCTGACAGGGGACCAGCCTTGGCAAATCAAGCTTGACGTCAATTAAATTCACTACACAAGTGACGCACCATCCACCAAAACATTTTTATAGGGTCTGCAGGCAGGAAAATCAACACTCATTAAGTTAAGGCAGGAATTTCTCATGTAACTATGCTGCAGGGCAAAGACCTGCCTCTTACTAGAAATACCATCGCTCCACCTTTATCTTAGCTTTCAGCAGAGAGCAGGGGTTAGCATGCTGCATCATCCAGGAGAAAAGGATTTTGCACAAGTCATAATATAGGTCAAATACTGGGGCAAAACCATGTTTTCTGACAGAACTTTCAAAAGCAGGGTCTTTAAAGAGTGCATTTAAACATGCACCTTGGCCAAGGAGAGGGACACTTCAAGTACTGAGCTTAACAAGTTCTTCAAGTTACAAACATTACTTTGCAGTCTCCTACTATCCATTTTCTTTAGTATCAAGACATAATTTTTATTGCCAGAGAAGTACTATTACTAATAACTACTCGCTTGAGATAGCCGCTTTCCACATCTTGGATTCCTCCTGCTACTTCAGGAACTGGGTATGCAAGTCTTAGGCATATGAGTTATTTAATATCTGTTGAAATTCTTCAAGAATTTTCTGTGATAGAATAAAAGTCCTTTTTTTTTTCTTTTCTTTTCTTTTTTTTTTAGATACAGAAAGACAGACCCCTGACAACTCTGCAGTTGTTCTATTGCACTACTATGTAATGATCTTGAGTTCCAAATTCGTTATAGAAACTTGCTTATGGTACAGTGACACCACTGAATTATGTTGCGTATTTAATTAGTTACCTAATAGGGACAATATACTAGTAAATAAAAGCGTAAGCCATTGGTTGTAAATATGTTCTTTCAAAAAGGTTACTAAAAGAATTCCTCAAAGGAATTATTAATTATAATAAACTATTTGGCTAAGGAGTAATCACTGTCATGGATCACAAGCTAAGTGACACAAAATGAAGTGCAAAATATTCATCTAAGAAAGAAGAACTAGATGCACAAAACTGATATTGTACATAAATTGCTTTTGGGTGTAATTATCTTCCCCACATGTTAATATAATTTTGGCATCTTATTATATGTTTTATCCCACAGGGAATTTTAATTTGAACCACAACTATCAATAAACTTTCTACACAAAAAATACCTCTCTTGCCTCCCAACATAATTCCATACAGTCCTGCCAACATTAACAGTTTTTTATGCATTCTGTGGTAAATTCAGTGACAGATCCTCTACAGGAACAGAAATTTAGAGAATGCATGCTTCTGATAAGGACAATCATTTCCTTTCTCCTGTTTACTATGCCACATAATTTATAGCAACTTTCTATTATATGGTGTCACTTAAAACATATAGTACCCATTTCACATTGATTAAAAAGGGTTTGAAGTCATTTTACTACATTTTAAAATACAAGTTGCATTTTTAGCTCTACTTTTGGTATCTGCAAACACAATAGATACTAAGTGGGGAGTGCATCACAAGCAGATCATAAAGCAAATACTCTGACCAAAGACACAGGGCATTCTATGCCTTCAATCAAACCATTGCAATTAATATGAAATTCTAAATACAGAATATAATGCCACATAAATAGTATAACAGCCAAGTCCTGTCTGAGAAGCCATATGTTTTTTCCCATTGTTCAAAAAAAGGAGATGACTTCCCGTCACTTATGTTTCTGATTAGCAAGGTGATTTATGCCACAATCACTAAAAATGCCAGCAAGTGAATGAGAAAATGCATAGTGACTGCACCAGATGTGCACAATAAACAGGAATCCCATTGTAATCTCTGGTACTTAGTTTATATGAAGGTAATGTAAGAAACACTCTTGGATATGGCAAAGTCACTCTTTTTTTACATTTGACTATAAATGATATGAAATAAATTGTGTGTTTTATACTTTATGGCATGCATACATTGATAAATTAGGTACAGTTTTGTATCCCGACTTATCTACAAGACAAACCTGGCTAAGATCATGGGGATTAATTGCTTCAGAAGTGTGAAATGCAGCTTTTCCATTCTTTTCTGCACACTCAGTGAAGAAACAATGATTAATCACTGTTTAACTATTCTCTTGAGGATCTACAAGATTGCCAAAGCAGGACTTATCCTCATAAATCCGAAAAACACAGGTTTAGATTTGTTGCCAACAACTGAAAGAACATGAACTTAAAGCCATTCGTTATCAGATTAAAACAATGTCAAGGCTTTAGAACCCCTACCAGTGCAAAATTCTTTTTAATCTGCACTTAACAATGGGAATCGGATTATCAAATCAGATTCGAGACAAATACAGGCATTTATACAGGTGAACATACACAGTCCCTTATCAGACATATGACATTCTGATAATAAAACAGCCTGTTTTATTATGGTAGCATAACACAAATAGCATCTTGAAAGAGAAATGATTGATATTAATGTTCTGTTACAAAAAGAAAAACACACAAAAAAACAGTTAAAATCGCACTCATTTCCATTTGTTGGCAACAAATCCCATTTATGTATGTAAAAAAAATAAATGTTTAAATGTGAGAAAGCATGTTTAAATGGCTTTACCCTTTGATAGTACAGGAATGCAGATTACAGTGTTTTACATTTGTCTAACAACATTACAATCCATATGTAATAAAAATCATTTTCTTAATACAAAGCCCACAACATAAACAGATCAACTGATCACATGAGATATGCATTACCCATTTAAAGAAGAGATTAACACAAAGGGCAACATTTTATTAGGGAAATAATACATTCTACTGTACTGTCTTTGCCTAAGAAGAGGACAGGATTTGCAGGCTTTCCTGAAAGGATCGAGTTTAAGAATGTAAATAACTCTTCATTTATCTTTAAAGGGACAGAAGAATCACTGACGTTAAAGACCTTCCGAAGGCTTGTGCGTGCCCTCCCTGCCCGAGACTTAAATGATGGTAACACAAGGGAAGAGATGAACGGTTAGTCTGCCAAATACCCCGTGTCGGTGATGCTCGGGATGCAGGGAAATAACTCCGGGGCCCTCGAGTCCCTGGGAAAGCGCTGGGGAAGCCGCTAAGCCCATCCCGGGCGCAGCTGCCACGGGCGGCGGGGCGGCCCGGTGAGCCCCAGCACCCCTGCGTGCTCCAGAGCCTCCAGAGCCTCCGGCAGCCCCGCGTCCCCCCTCCTGCCGCCTCACGGCTGCTTTTGGGCCAGAGGGAAAACTGTGAGAATGCCAAGGTCACAGCTGGGAAGCCCGGCTGAAAGGGGAAAGAGTTTGCTGCGCGTGGCATGGGTCTCTGCAGTGCCCAGGCCCTGACGTGCTGCCTTAGGGACAGGGGAGTTAACATTACTACACCTGGTCGCCTCAGCTAGGGCATTTTAGGAGCTACTAGCATTTAAAACTGCACACAACTGCAGTAAACAATGTCAGTACACTTTTACTACGGTACAACTGTACACTACAATTTGAAACTGTGCTACTGGAATTTAAACCCGGCACGTCTGCACGTGCTTGCCTCACAGCAGGGCAGTCCTCGCGGGCCTCCGTGCAGGGACGGCTACAGGGCGGAGAGAAAGTCAATAACTTGCTCAGAAACTGCGAGCTCGCCCACTCTAACAGCAAAAGTCCCAGCTAAGGGCGTGATAAGTTCTGATCTGCACTTTTACCAAAGTCATTCTGATTTTTCTGCCATTTTTCTTAATTTCACAAACTATCAGACCTCAACTTGCTCTCCTGTGAAGGTGGTCAGGCTTTGTAACTCTCACCTAGGCGGAACCTAAGTGGAAGTTAAGTTTGTAAACTCTCCAAATTCAGCTTTGAGCCTTCAGACACTACAGCAAATGCTTAAATTGCTTAAATTGGCATTTAAGCTCCTTTTTCAGACTGATTCCTGAGAAGGACCAGCATCCTCAACCAAATCTCATAGCATGACCTAATATTGCCCCATGCAAAGACGGAATAAGATTTTGCTTGGAATTAAGGCTAATTTTATGTCACATCAGATCTTATATATACATATTTTTAAGGCACAATATATTTCTCAGTCAAATTTCTAATTGTGAGTTGTAGGCAAGCTAGGGTATATATTAAAGAAAGTCTTTGAAATGCAGGGTCTGATGTATCTGCCTATGTAATGCTTACTGTACGTTGCCTATAGCAAGAGAAACATTTTTAACTATCTCCATCCATCTTTCACTTGCTATGTAACTACTGCAATAACCTCTCCTTCTGCTGGGCTAGTCAGCAAAATATTAAAGATTTAGAGAAACAAGGAATATATAACCTGTGCTCAACCCATTTAAAATATATGTCTGAAGCCACATTTCCTGAAAAATTCCACCAAATATTTTTGCAGTAATCAAAAAAAAAAAAAAAAAAAAAGAAAAGCTGGATGATACTTAAACATCAACTGCTATGCTGCTACAATCCGAATGTGGTCACTTGCATCCCACTTTTAGGGAGTACTCTTGGCAATGCCACTAATGCTAGACTTCCAGATTGCAATACCACCACTTTAACCATTTCCATTTAACTAAGTGGGGCTGTCTTGAGGTATGCAGTCTCCATTATTTATTGTTCCAGAAGGAATTCACAATGCATTGGCCCTGGGCACAGAGCCTTCATTGTTTCCAGTACTGCTGGTGAGACTGAAGTGCCATCCCGCCTCCTCAGAAACGCTGCTCGCGACGGTGAACGCAGCACAACCACCCCCAGCTTTCCTGTACATATTTTCCATAAATAACAGCCAAGGTTTTCCATACTCTTGTTTCTCAGCCCTGGATATACATGGTTTAAGCCTCAGGAAACCTGCAAATTTCAAGATAGGACTGTTCTTAGCTATCTTCCCCCTCCAACATTAGGAAACTTTTCACAGTAACCACCATTTTCCTCTCTGTTTTCCCTCTGAATGGCTCCAAGACAACAGAATCAGCTCCATAGGAACTAGTTTCAATAAGTTTCACAACTTTCCTTGATACATCGCATACCATTGGCTTGCCCTTCCTTTCCCTATCATGCATAACTTAGGTGGAGACGTACTCGCACACGGAAGGGACCTATTCTCTTTCCCCTGAAGAAAGGATACATCACAAACGCTAAGGGAAAAATACTTGGAAAAAAGCTTCATGTAAGATATTACACATAAACAGAAGCTCACACATTAGCTCCTGAAAGTTGTATCTCCGACCACCCCTCTGTAGCTCCGTGCGTCGGTCTCCCACTAAGGCCTCTCCCGCAAGGTACGTGTAGCTTTCATCAGCTTCCACGTGGACTGTAGCCACGCCAAATCTGCCTCTCTGGAAGCATCATTAGCTTTTTGGAAGCACCAACTAGTACAGCATGATTACGAGGATCTTTACAGCATCACAGATGACAATGAGGTTTATCTTTTTCAACAGGAATTAAATTCCAGGCCTCCGTACTTATCTTCACTGCGTACAACAGGTACTACACCTAATGCTGCAGAACGATACCTGTACTCACCTACATGTCTCTTCAGCCAAAGTGGGATTTTCTGTTTCTAAGCAAGACTTTCTTTGTACACCAGGCAGATCTCTCCAAAGGCAGTCAGAAATCCGCAGGGGGAAGGGGGGAGAAATCACAACAGAAACTAAGAGATAGCCAAAAACCTCATTGCCTTCTGTTTCAAATGCAAGAAACATTCCTTCAATTATGCCTCCTCTCATATTGCCAGATGGGAGCATATACCTTCAAAATCATGATTTTCCCGAGAAAGTGAATGAAAGAGAAAGACCCCCTATAAAAATGCTAGTTATACGAATGTATATGGGTATCCTATTAAATATGACTGTACTAATAAACAGGCTCAGGTGGGAACCACCTTGAGATTTGTAAATAAGGTTAGGATGAAAATCCACAGAAAGGAACTCCCTGAAATATAAACATGTAACATACTATAAGCAATATTTTCTTTACTAATACAACTTACTTGTGAGAACATTCACACACACATATGTATGCATGCAAGTATGTATAGTGTGTGCATATACACACATATATATACACATTCTTATATATATAAAAAACTCGCGGATACAATTTTTTTTTTTCCCTCAAGTATTTCAAGTTATATTGGTAATAATCTCATTTAATAATGTGAAAAGTACATATAATTTGGGCAAAAACAGTTTAGGTCTCCAGATGCATGAAGCTTTTGTAATTCACTGTAGGAAACACTGAAACAACACAAGTGAAGAATGGGAAAGACTTTAACTTTTCCTGGTATTCAGAAGGTCGTAGGTTGAATTAAGAAAGTTTTCACACAACATATACCTTCATGTTTTGTTCATACCATAATTTAAAATAAAAACAGCATTACAAAAATATTTGAAAGCTGAAACAATTCCTGAGCATCATTTCTAAGGTTGACTGGAGACACTACCATTCCCTTCTACAGGCTTCCTGTTAAGACAAAACTAGTGCTAATCTATTTTTCCTTAAACTAGCAAAACCAACCTACAGAAAAACTAAGTGATATTTAAATAGCTCACTCTTGATCCCAGGTAAACATATGTAGTGGCTGTAGAACTCTAAGCATCTAATGCAAAGCAGTTTGAGTATGCGTTTGTTGCAATTCTGCAAAAATTGGATATCATCACTAAATTCTGGACTGGAACCATAGGCTTAACCTAAGTCATTTAATTTATAAACAAGGCGGCAGGCCATCAATTTCTTCTACCACTTTCACAACTGTGAAAGCAGAGATACTTGGAAAGCCTGGTTCTAACTGTGTGAGGTTGCTATTTTCAATAGCAAAACTGCTGCTCTCTCCAAATTTAAGAACAGCCTACTTAAATCTGGGGAGGAGGGTTACCACACTGAAGAACGGTGAATGCCAGCTAGAGCGGTAGCTTTCTGGCAGGAAAGGAATTTCACTATGATCTGTGGCCAAACAGAATTACAAGTCAGACCTTTTCCTGAAGCAAAATCATAGGGGCTTGTAACACTTGCGGAAAGGCTCTTCACCTGCATACATCCACCTTAAATCAAAAGATGTCTGAATACAGAGTCATCATTCCTTTCCACCACTATGGTATTAAGGGATAACAGTATCTGGAGCTGGAATTATGATTTTACCATCGTTACTTTATTATACGCAGCAATGGTAAGTGCACTAAATAGTCCTGCCTAAAGGTTTAGTCCAATTCTATCTGACTATGAAAAAAATCCAGATGATGGAGACAATCTAAGCACAGAGAGATTCTAACATGTTTGGAATCAAGAGGTTGAGATCTTATGCTATTGTCAGATGAGAAAAGTAACAGTAAAAGAAATATATTCAAATGGAAGGAAATCATCTGTGTATGTTGCCATATGGAAATGACTTCTCAAGGAGATGGCAGGAAAATTAAAGACAGCCTGTTCGGAAAAAAAAGACGGGGGGGGGGGGGGGGGGGGGGAAGAGGGTGAAACTAGCAAAGAAAAGGTAACAACATCTAAGAGAGAAAAAAGGAGGGGGGCTCAAACTAGGTCTTGAAAGTCATTAGTGATATGGACTTGATACAGACTATGAAGTTTCCAAATTTTTTCTGAAAATTCAAGATATGTAACTAGACAATTCTACTTCTTTTCACACAATCTCCTTTTCTCCTCATGCGATCTGACTCTCTCACAATGCGAATGAATACATGTACACTGAAGGATTAAAACAGCACTGATTCTTCTTCTTAAGTAATTCTGTGCAGGCAACACAATTTATTGGTATAAAGTAGGATTTATGCTAATATGTTTCCTCTTCAAGACATAAATAAGATTTCTTAATAGTTTTCTGTAATTCATTTTCATATAGTACCATATTCTCATACATTTACTAGCATAATGCATCTGCTAGAATAGCAATTGTGTACCCTGAACACTATTTTAAAAACTCTTCAATACTAACAATCTGCTGGAAATATTGTTATCCCTCTTCCTCCAGAATGCATTGTCTACTTCTTGCAGCCTTTTATCTTCCTACTGAACATGCTGGATTTTACAAAAATAAAGAAAAACAAACCACAAAACATAAAGTTACAAGGTTTCAAAGAATATGAAAGCTATCAAGCTAGAAAAGTAGCGTGCTGTACTGAAATAATAGTCTGAAAAATCTACAAAGCACTGCAGGTCTTTATTTTTCAACATTTCCTCTTACTGCGTGTTGTATTGCCTTCATTTTCGGAGAAGTTAACTTCCCAGTCTCTGGTGGTTGTTAATTAGAATACGAACTGCACATATGTCTGTTTCTTTACGTGGACAGAAATTATGTAATTATTCAAATTATATCAGAATTTATATTCAGAGAATTGGTTGTCAGTCAGAAGCGTCTTTTCTATAAAATGACAAAACAACTGTACCGAGAGCAGATGAATTCTAGCAGGAATATTCGCTTATAAAAAATTCTCTCTTCAGTTAACACATTCTCCACATTTTGGCGGCTGTTCCTGGGCTAGCAGGCCTTAGGAAAGGGCTCTTCCACCACAGGCAATGGAGAAGAACTGAGAGAGACTGAAGCGAGCAAGAGGGTATGTGAGAGAATAAAAGGTTTGATGGCTGTTGTATTTTAAGATTTCAGCAGCACATCAGTAGGCAGAAAAAAATGTTTTCCATACACTTGGAGGCAGTTAGGTGAAACGCCTTCCTTGAGTCTCGAGGTTCTACCGATCCCATTGGCGGTGTCTTTTCCAGGCGCTCACTTACAGTGGCTCCGAAGATGGTGCCACGTAGGACAGAGCACAGGTGGTATTCTAAAGCTCTAAACTACAAGTTATTTTTCTGACGCTATCCACATAGGAGTTGCATAAATGTTCCAAAACACAGAAAAAGACATACACATACATATGCAAGTATAAAAGTTATTGTCAGTGTATAAGTTACTACTATCTGGAGACTAAAATAATTTATGTAACATCTGTTTTCATATTTTTTCTAATTTTATCTAATTAACATGCATATTTAACGCATAAATGCTCAGACCACCTATTTTTCTGCTGATTTTGTCCCTTTCTTAAGTCATGTGCTCTTGTGGGGTGCTCGGCATAGATGAAGCATAAAACTTGGTTGAAGGAGTACAGGGTGAATATTTCAAAAATATTTCAGATTTATCCAAAAGAAGAAAATAAAAGTTGTGTTGAAATGGTTTATAATACCAAATAAAGGGACTGCCCCCCAAAAACCACAGCCTTCTCTTCATGCATCAGTCACAGAATGGTAAAGACCTCCAACTCGTCCCAAGACACTTTGAAGCATTTTTTTTTTTTTTTTAATCTCGGTTGCAGGGATTCAGGGAAACCTGTACCTTTCATTTTACTAAGAAATTTTGAACTAAAACTTTTGAAGCCTCTGAATTATTTTATTATTAACAAGAAAGCATCTTAACTCTTGCAGGTGAGACCACACTCATGGTTCCCTTTGTGCCTGTCAGCAGTACTAATTTGTGTATTAAGCAGAAAAGGTGCAGTGAAGACTTCATTCTAGGAACTTCACTTACTTCTCCCTTTGCCGGTTTTAGCAGCCAAGAGACTTGGGCTCAAAAAACTCCTAAATGCAAGTGTTATTAGGATGGGATGCAAGTGTTAGATAGGATGGGATGGGATAGGATTGGATGTAAGTGTTAGATAGGATGGGATCAACATGTGGTTGCAATATAGCATTTCTTACACATAACTTTGTTTATAAGCACTTCTCACCTTCTGTCTGATCTGCAGTGCAGAACAACAATCTAACTACTACATCCCTTAGGTAAAAGCACTATCATATCCCTTGCATAAACAAATGCGGCTAAATTTCAGAAACACAATCTTCACTGATAGGGAATCAAGTCCAAAGTAACAATTTATATCTTATTAAGAAATTTCTGACTATGAATTTGACTCAATTTTCTCTGTCAGTTACATTTATAACACTCAGGTTAGAGATTTGAAGAAAACAGCCCCCATCAGCAAGGGTGCAAAAAAACCTTCGCTTTTGTTGGTCCTAGAATTGCTTGCAAGCTGAACTCAACACTGTATTCACTTACCTGCTGAGGCTGCCTTTGCAACCAACAGGTGGAACTGGGGAAAACAGTTTTTTGTTTTGTTTTGTTTTTTAATAGAAATAAGATTACACACGAATAAACTGTATGACCAGGCTATAAAATATTGTGAGAGTATGCACAAACAAAACATCTATAATGTGAAATTAAGCTGCCAAAGCCAGTCAGTTGGGTGAGTGCATACCAAATTCAAGAATATCAAGTTAAAATGTACCAAACTACTTTAATGATATTCACTATATACCAAAGAGCTATCATCCCATCTTTTTACCATCAATCTTTCATGCAAAGATTGAAACGCAGCACCACAGAGCATCAATACCAAGTATTAAGTTTCATTAAGACTTGACTTGACTTTTGGTCACTGTGCAATCTGTGTATATTAGGTTTGCAAATGGGTATGTGAAAGCTGTGTATTTAACAATGAATGCATGACTGGTTGGTCAGGGAATCAAAGAAATTCATCTGTGTAAAATTCTAAGAACCTGCTTTGATAAGCCCTGTATTTTTCCATCTCTTAAAATGTCTTTAGTATGCTGTTTATCTTATCAAGTGTTCAAAGCAGTCTTACATGTACAAATAATAAGCCCTGAACAAAATGTCTAATCTTCTAATCTCCAACCACAGACTTTTTAAAACTCTGATGAAGTTCCTAAGACAAGCAGGGGAAAAATCACTTCACCCTCTTTAAAGATTGCCTTCACTGCTTTCTGCCTTCGCTCCACAGTCACCTACATTTCTCGTGGTCTCGCGGCATCCTGCTCAGCCTGTTGATTCTCAGGCACCTAGTGGACTGCTTGAAACAACCTCAAACAACCAGTGATTGCCTTAGGATCAACAGCTGTTCTTGCAATGAGCTGAGGCCTTTGCTATACATATGGTAACATTAATCTTTTTATTTTCACCAAATCCTTTCTCAAAGCAGGGTAAGGTTGCAGGTTTTTTGAGTGTTTTTCCTTGGTTTGCCTTTTTTTTTTTTTTTGGTTTGGTTGTTTTTTAATTTGCTTTTTCCCCCTCCTCAGCAAACCAGCAGCCCACTGGATAAAAGATTTTGTAAACTTCACCTTCCCAAGTAACCAGGGGATGAAAGTTTCCAAAAGTACTTCTCCAGTAAATCAGAACAGAAACAGATTACAAAAAGGCCTCAGCTGAGAAAGATGGGGAGTAAGTTTGAAGTTGTGAATGCTCAACTCCGTCAAAGAGAGGGTTGGGAGAAGGACCATAAAACTGATCCTGAAAGGGAAGAAAAGGAAAATAGAGGAAAGTTATATTGACCCCATGTGTTGGCATATTCATACAAGCAGGATGATGACCTGCACTGAAGTAGTACTGTCAGGTAGCTGATGGGTGAATTACTTAAAACTGCCATAATGTTTTGTTCTTCCAATTTTTATTTTCTAAAATCAGCACTTCTGAAGTATTAAACGTCTTCAACTTTACCTCAGGTAAGTTTGTTTTATTAGCTGCTGCATTTCCATTGAGAAAATACATCAAATAAAGTACACCGAGAAAGAAATAAGAAAACCTTTGGTTATAAATGGGAATGAGATGGCCACATTCATCCATTTTTACTTGCTTCCTCATGCTGGAAGAGGCAATCGGATCATTCTAGCAAAATGACCACTGGCAGTTTGTTCAAAGCCTTCCGCAGGTGCCTCCAAAACACGGGTGGCTCTGCGGGAGCATGCACATGTACCGCGCTCGCACTAACTACTGAGGAAGCGTGAGGACAGCAGCCGCCGGGAAGAGGAACACGCTGTACCAAAACCGGCGCACCACTGTCCTTCCTTACACGTCACATTCCTGCGGTGTCTTTACTACGCTGCCTGCTTTCGACCTTCCCACCATTATGGAAGTACTTCTGCTCTGACTGAGAGTTGCAATTGCTGCCCAGCGTCCATTTCAATCACGATCATAATCATATTAGATTAGTATTTCATGTTTGGTCCTGTGCTGATAAATACTTTGCACTGTAAGGGAGGCACTCATTCAGCCTGGCCTCTTGCTGAGCAGACTTAAGTGCATTTATGCTGGGAGATTATGCTGGTAAGCTGCAGGTCCCCCCAAAAGCATATACAAAGCTAGCATCTTTACAATGATTTACTGAAAGCAGCAGCTCATTTTAATAAAACCCTCCCAAAACATAAAATTGATTGAACCAACTGCTGTGCAGGGCATACACAACAGCTGATCAAAATCATTCAAGATTTTTATTCCTATAGAATATCTCCAGGTTCTTCTTATTTTACCACTTCAGTTATGAAGCACAAGTCACTTTGACTCAAATCTGTAGTGACATTTGTAACTGGAAATTTAAACAAAGTCAAAATTATCTCACACATACAAAACCAAAATAAAAGACAAATATACATGATATTCAGCAGCAGATTTCATAATGCAGACTAGTATCTTTCCAACTGATAACTCTTTAAATGATATGTCTTGACTAGCTATATCCCAGAAAAGTTCCAAAATGTGGATTACTCTAAAGGGCACAACACTTCTATGATTTCAAAAAGTTTAAACAGATAGACTTAGGGTATAGAACTGTAATTAAAAACAAACAAAACAAAACAAAAAAAAAATTTGCTTTGAAAAGAGAAAGAGATGAAAAGTTTTTTCCCAAAGGGAAAGCTAATACTGATAACTTTACTTTCCTTATAAAATACCACCCAAAAGGATTTATCTACTTAGTTGAGTTTAACAAAAAGTTCACCCTTACAGAGTGTGCTGCAAGAAGCTCTGCTTGCCTTTTATACAGCAAAGTAATTTTATGGTATCATGTCACAATGAAGGACAAAGATAAGCCAACTGTTTAGATTCCTCTCCTTTATGTTGTGGCTTTGATCACTAACAATGCTGCGTGAACAGCCAACAGAAGGCTGACATTTCATAAAATATGCAGTGATAAAAACTAATACTGTAGCATCTGGGAGCGATATATAAAATGCAGAAATACACCTAATAACTGTGATCTTAAATTACAAGTTACTAAAAGCTAAATAAGCAGCATACCTAGAAGAAATAGCAAGATAAAGACGGGATTTTTGTGCCTTTATTCCCAAAATAAATTTAAAAAAATTAATCCAAGATGTTATTCTTAACAATTCCTATGGCTCCCTTGGATCTTAAAAGCAGCCTTCTAAGAAGAGCGCTTCTTTGCTATATCATTAGGCATCAGAGAAAGCTAAACATATTATAAGCCGTCTTTGGGCTCTATTAATGCTCTAATGCTTTGTGAAGGCCCCTTTATTCTCTCCTTTAAAACATCAGTCATGCAAAAGACATACAGAACCCCCTCACTGACTCTTCACTAGTGTCAGAAAAGCCAAAGCCCTGGCTAAAATAAGTAAAAATCCTTACATATTAAGTGGATCTAAGATTTCAATTTACATTACTTTTATTTATTTACATTAAGAACATACACAAGTCAGGTCACATAAAATGGAGGATTGCATCCTAGAAAGCAGGGAATCCCTAAAGAACTTACAAGTCATAGCAAATAACCAACTGCTTTCTTGCTCTTACTATGTTGCTGTAGCTGAGAAGCTAAAAACAATCCCTTGGTGCATTACAGGGAAATATATGGTAGCACTAAGGACTTGAAATTATCTGCACATATGGCATTACTGGAACACCATACCCAGGCCTAGTATCTTCAATTTATAAGAAAGTTGAAATTATAAGGGCCGAAAAAGTGGTTACAAGAATTACTAGCAACCAGGAAAACCTTCTTCTTCTTATGTGGGAGAGAGAGATTTTAGATCAATACATTCAGCTTATTTATGACAAGATTAAAGATGACTTGATTGTGATCTAAAACTTACTACATGATGTGATATTCAATAACTCTTTAATCAAGCACAGAAAAGGATAATAAGGCACAATTATTGTAAAGCAGAATTAGACAAATTTAGTCTAGAAATATGACAACTTAATTATTACATCAGGTTAGCTAGGGACATGGTGCATCTCCTTTTGTATCTCAAATATTTTGCCCAAAATGTAGTAACAATTTTGATAACAAAGAATTAGACCTTTAGCTGGTATCGTGTCAAAAAAGGACAACTATATTATCAGAATGATCTCTCCTGCACTAAAAACAGTTTAATATTAAAAAAACTCTCAATACAAAATTAACTTTAAAAAATAACTCTCATTTACAGTTCTATAGGTCTCACATTTTTCTTCAATTACTCAATATGATAAAATGATATCTAATGTAATATAAAAACAACGTGAGGAAAGGGTCTAACAGAATACATTGTCTGGAAACAAGGAACCAGTACTCTAAATTATGCAGTGGGCTCGCTAACATAAACCTGGACATCCACAGGTCTAGGTAACGTAGTAGTGCTACGAGTCTGAAACAGTTAAAAAAAAAAAAAAAAAAAAAAAAAACCAAAGCTAAATGGACAGGCCCAATTAATCTGAACATAAGGGTACAACACCTAATGGAACCATAAAATGGGTAAGATTTCCTTGGCTTGGAGGTGACATCTAGAAAAATGCATTAGGACCTAATCATACCAAGGCAAACAATGAGCTCAGTTTTTTAAGCGTTAGCTCCTCATTTACTAACAGGGGAAGAAGAGTTATGTGCCAGGTGAAAAAGAATGCAAAAGAAAATCTATATTTTGTGCCTGAAGAACTGTGAAGCATATTTTCTGTCTGAAAAAAAAAAAACATAACAGTGTAAGTATGTGGGAGGCAATTGTCCTTGCGCTTATAATTAGAGTCTGAATTTAGGGATTTCACTGCTTAATGCACACCCACCCGCCTGTTATTCTTACCATGTTTTTTTATGTCACTTAATGGAGATGAATACTCTTTTCCCACCTCATATTTACATCAAGGCTATTTAATTTTTTTAGGCTGCTATAATAGGTTAAACAGCAGTCTCAACATCACTCTTCATCTCCCACTGGACAACGAATGGCATTATAAGACTGAGAATAGATGAAGGCATATTTACATTCATAATGTCCTTGACTATAACATTTATGTAAATTATGATTTTACATTTGCAAATACTATAATTCTCAGTTTCAATGAATACTTTACTACTCTTTCATCATTAACTTCCTATGTATATTACACAGAGAGAAAACACCAATGAAAAATAAAGGAAGTGTCTAAGGGCCGTGCTCAGAGAGCTACAGATCTTCTATAACGGGAAAAATGATTCTCTTTCTAGATTGATCTTACTTCTGCACAAAAAGGGAGCTGGACTGCACCCCACTGTTCATTTGGAGTGCATAACACATGTAAGGGTCTGTAAGAAGGTAACCAGAACCAATTTTCACATTGTTCGCTTATATTTTATCCCTCTAAAATCAAACTACTGTATTGCAGAGGAAACAAGTTTTCCTTCCCCATCTCTATAAATCATATTCTTTTCTAGCTATTGACAAAGCACCATGGAGATACTGTTAGCTATGGAATTACCTGTAGAGTTAAGGAATATGATTAGAGACAGGAATGAAAAATTCTGAAATATCAAACTGCATTAGCTAAGCTCTTGCTCCACCAAATGGATGGAATGACTTTTAAAGATCCAGAGTAGAAAAGAAACTTTTCAGGTTAGAGTACGCATTTAACTCTCACACCCAACTTAGCACATGAAATTGCACTCATACTTTTTTCTTCCTGTACTTCACCTACACTTTTCTGTGATGGTCAGCTGAAGTCTTGCATTCGTTTAATGACAGAATTTGACTTTCAAAATCCAGGATCACAGAATTTTAAAATACCAAATGAAATTAGTCCAAATAATCTAAGTTATTTTAAAATGGGGAACTTTTTTGGTTTGCATTTTGTAAATGCAAGTATATGCATTGAAACAGCTCTCAAACTGCCACAGTCTCAAATACATAAGTTATTTTTAAAGGGATGGTTCCCTGATACCTGAGAATCACAATTGTTGCATTTCAAGTTACTCAACACAGAAGCACTGGAAGTGTCTACTTGAAAAGCAAAGCCTAGGAACAAGAAGAAATTCCCTTATTCTCAACGCCCTTCAAATACTCTCTAATAGTTAAGCAGTGAGACTTTAACAGCCAAGACTCTAAGGAAGATTAGAAGACTTTACCAAACTCAGAGCTTCTTCATACAGGAAACAGAAAATTCAGTCTTATATCACTCCCTAATATTTGCTGCAAGGACCAAAACCTTAAACTAACTCCAATATTAATTACAACACTTATATTCATAGGAAACAAGGTGTTGTAAACTGTGTTTGAATATTGCCAAATTACTGTACACAGGTTTTACTGCATTTTTTTCAAAGAACACTGCAAAAAACTCCTCTGTGTTTTAGGTTCTTGCACTGTAAGTTTGCCCATTGGTAAAATGAGTGAGAAAGTATTACATGAGAACAGTGAGATCTGAAGAATTTTTAAAAACTGTGTTAGTCTATTTTTTTCCTCAAAGAATCTAAGAGCTGAAGTTGGATCCTTGTGTACGCTAAAAACTATGTCTTTAATACGAAACTTGCAGAATACTAGACCTTTTTTCTTGAAATCAGAAAGGGCACCCTAAGATCCAAGATGGATTGTAAGACATAGTTTGTTGAATTGCAACAAGGATTTGGGGTAAGAATGATTTATAATTATGCTAGTCTACTACATACCCCTGCATTGTCTACTACATACCCTTGCAAAAACTGAGCATTACAGTGAAAACATGATTCTTTGAAAAAAAGAAAAAAAATGCTACAAATCCACACAACTTTCACAGCTATAGTTTTAATGCACAAAACCAAATACATCCAGCATCTACATTGCATTCATCAAAACGCATTTGATGTATGAAATGAACACAGATACACAAATACTTAGTAACCATTCACCTGCAGCAAAATTTCATGCTGTGTAGTGTCCTAAACTGGTACGCTGAATCCTGATTAGACATAACTAGATAGCAATTCACAACTGAAACATTTTACCAATTCCCCTTGCTTTGTCAAAACTTATATTTTATAAAGTAAATTAACTTCTTAAAAGTTTTTAATTTAACATCAAATAGAAGATAATCACTTTCCTGGTTCTTTAAAAAATCTCTGCTAAAATCCTGTTAACTTCCAGTATTTATATTTACAGAGAAAACCCCCAAAATATCAGTATGAAAGTCCGCAGAAGTACTCTTGTACCTGCTTAAACAGTCTCCAAAGTCTGAGTCTAAAAGAAAAGAAATTAAATATAATCTGTGCTTTCAAAAGCAATCTGTATTCAGGTCTCCCCACCATTTACTCAAGGATGAAATAATGCTGCTTCTGGATTTTAAATTCATTAAAATCACTTTACTGTTGGATGGTATGAGCATCTGCAATGAACAAAGTCTCGAACTACTTTTTGTTACTACTTTTTATGGCAAGAATACAGTCATCTAAACACGTAACCATTTTCTCCCTTCTCCCTTCCTCTTCTCCCCCATCAAATAACGGTATATGAAAAAGACAACTCTGAAATTCCTCCTGGTCTCCAAGTTGGATACCACTAAAGATTATGCTTCTGGGATAAAAACAACAAAACAGATATCTGGATTAAAGTCCCAAGACAATGTTTTTACAACATTTATAATCATTTTTACCATACAGAATTTCTTGCAACTAATCTACAGCTTCCCTGCAAAACAATAGAAACGTTTCAAGATACACATAACCTCTTGAATGTGCTTTTGTGCTTCTCAGCAACAAAAATAGTCATTTATCCATTTCTCCTAAATATTGTTTGACCATTTGCCCCAGAATTAGAATGCTATGCTTATTAAAAATAGATCTTAAAGGATCGCATACGTAATCTGAGAAAAACATTGCAAAAGTAGATGACAAGGTTTCAACATTTCTTTAAAAAATTTTAAGTCCCTAGCAACCTTATGTTCTCAAAGACAGTGTTGCATATGAAGTCACAAACTGCACATCACTCAGTGCAACCCTGGAATAAAATCACATCAAGCTGCTCAAAAGTCTGAGCGTATAAAGTTCCACATCAACTCCTTCAACAGAGAACCGACAATAAAGAATAACTTCTTGTTTATATAAAGAAATTCTAGAATTTACAGGTTTTAAATATGAGTTTATTGAAAAGAAAAATAGTTTTCTTCTTAATGTATTATTGGAACACTTATCACAGTTTTGAGTACAACGAAGGCAAAGATAAGCTGGTCACCGTAAAGACACCAAAATATCATTCCAATCTTGCTATTAAGTAACATGCCATAGGCAACCCAGCTGTCTCTTCCCTCACTGTTTTCCTGATGTAGAAATGCTTAAGGCTGCCCCTTTTAATCCTTTAAGAACAGCTTTAACAGGTTCCTAAGGAAGAAGCATCAGGAAAGACTAGTTCTGAAGTTTCATTCTCGATCTAAACAGCTGATGAACATTTATGATCACCTAATGTAGCAGAGTGCTCTCTCACTGACAAAAAACAGCTAAATGCCTTTTGACTTGGCTCGGGCAACACCACTTGCTACCAGTGGGACGCTGGTGAAAAAGCTTGAAAGTCACCAAAACACTAAAAGAGAAGACACAGAGGTACATCAGAATGTGATGACAAAGCCCTGAAGTTGCTGCCTGACTACTGGGATGCCCAGGCAGCAAGGCTGGCCTCCTGGTCTAAACGAGGACGCCGTAGAGAGCGGCTCCAGCAAAACGAACCAAGCTCTGCCGGAGCTGCGGTGGCTCTGCCCAAGGCCAGCTCAGCTTCTGGGCCCTAAAGGAGGCTCAGGAGGCAGAGGCGACCGCCTGCAAGGAGGCAGGGGACAGCGAGATGCTGCAGATAAAGATCAGGGGGACCCACCTCCCATACTATAGGAGAGAAACTACAGTGAATGCACTTAAAAAAAAAAAAAAAAAAAAAAAGATTTTAAATGTTCTGTTCATACAGATGTGTGATGACCTCTATGAGCTGCATAACAATGTAACAAATGGGTAATTTAGTTGCTCCACAAACCACAGATTATTGTATTTAAGTAGAGATGCCATCTGTAACATTACTGCAAGCTATCAGTTAGTGCTTTTTAGACTGGCATACAAGAGGTTTATTTGAACTTAAAGGAAGTAACTGACAAATTATGAAATGACACCTAACTTAAAGAGTATAAGAAAATACACAAATTCACTTAGAGATTTCTTCCCAGACATTATTGAAATTATAACCATTTTTTTCAGTCATATTTAATTATTTCAAATATTTCTCCTAAAAAAAATAAAGTTTGTTTCCTGATGCTTCTTTACCCAGTGTGTGAAACAATAATTTTAGAAAAGGGCTGCAAGTCAACACCCAACTGTTAGAGCTATTTAAGGACTGAAGTCAAAAGAGTTATGTTTAAAGCTATACAGTACTTGGGTTTCCTTCTACTTTATACTTCAGTAAGGAAACATGTTTGACTAGCTTCATTATTATGTCAACCGAAAACTACCTAAAACCCACAGCAAATCAGCAAGTGTCAAACGAAGTCCTGTTCTTGGAGAAGACTGAAATACTATCAGAGGGAAATACAAGAAAGTAAATAACTGGCATTTACATGCATTCTATCTTAGGAGAAATGATTGGTTTAAAATAAAGGTTTAACAAAATAGGAATAACAAGTGAAATGCATGAAATGTGCATTATAATTTTCCCGACAAAGAATGATTAACACAATTTAATTCAAAGTCTGAAAAATCTACACTGTATCATGACAGTATCCAGCTTACAGTGAAGAACATGGATATAAACTTTAAAACAATTATATAAATATCTGATACACTAGGGTTCCCAAAACCTCAACTGCAATGTTCTTTTCTAAAGTAATATTCTTTGCTTTCCATAACAACATTTCTATTTTCTTGTTTTCCTAAGAAGAGCTGTAAGCAGAAAACCAGCCAAGGACAGAAGAGATCCACCCTTCAGCAAAGGGGGGCTGGGCTGAGGAAACGGGTGCATTTTGGCAGTCTATTTTAATCATGAAGACAGAAAAGGCAATTTCATTTTTCTTTCTCGCCTGCTCATTTTCAGTCAGCAGCCAACAAGCAGCAGCAGATATATTGATTACACGTGTACTGTGTTATGGCACGGGTAAGCAAAAAAAATCAAGAGATAAAATGCAAGCTAAAAGCAGCAGCCACAGCTTCAAGTATCTCAAGCATCACGACCTGCCCGTTGCCTGAGTCTACCACCAAAGAAGCTTAATAGCCACGTCACACACGAAAGCTCCGGCGGGTTGCACAGAAACCAGGGCTGCCTCAAGCGGGTCCTCCTGGCTGGCGTGCGGAGGGAGAGGCGCGGAGCGACCCGGCTCGCTCCGAACGCCCCGTGCTGTGGGAAGGAACTCTGTCGAAAGCCTTAGCGCTTACGGGAAGATTTTGCAGGCTCGGTCCCGAGTTTATAAAACTTGCCTCATTGAATGTACATTGGGATAACTGTAATCTTCTGCTATAGTGATTTTCAACAACAATTTTAACTAGTTTTTTAAAGGCACCTATTCTCTGGCAGTAGGAAAGCAGCTATTTTTATTAGGTTTTGCTCCTTAGAGAAGGGGGAAAGGTCATCCCAAAATTTATGCAGATCAGTATAAGTTTGTTAAAATTACTTAATATAGCATTACTTTATTGTTAAATTCCATAAATGTGGTGGCAATGAAAACTGTTCTTGAGATATAATAAGAAATCTAAGCAGTGGGAAATTCTGGAATCGAATACCCACACATGCATGCAGAAAAAGAGTCAACCACCAAAGGCACACAAGTCTTTACTTTTCAATTCCTTTTGACGGTTCCCAAATCGAGACGCATATCCAGAAGAACTTTCTGCCCCGCGTCTGGTCAGTAAAGAAATTGAGGTTAACCTTTAATTTTTAATGTCACCTGCAGCCAGTGACTGCTTTTTCTAATGCAAGTGACAGATAAACAGCAAAACACTCCCAAGATGATACACAAAGCACCACACACCATAAGTGCATTTTTATTTTTATACCAACTCAATTTCTCAAATGGATAACCAATGTTCCTACTAATTTACATTAAGAATTGAGTGAGGCATGAAAATTGTTCTGATGCATAGGCTCTATTTCTTTAATGTACTGCATAGTGTTCTGCACTTTATTGCAACTCTGGAGAAGACTAACTACACTTAAAAGGTACAGAAACTATACATACAAGAAACCACAAGCACATAAATATCTCATAAAATCACTTCAGAAAGGGTTTAAAATGAGCTAAAACAGTATGAAAGAACAAGAGCTAATTAAAGCCACTGATGGAAGTCAGTAAAGACAAAAAATCGTTTCTATTAAAATGAGTTGCATGACCTTTAATCTGTTGAACTCATGTTTCTTTATAGACTGATAACAAGTATTTTAAATCTACATTGCTAGCCCTTCGACTTTCTAACTCCTTTAGATAATTCAATAGTATCACCTTAACATTTGCAAGGTAATTCTAAACTAAACAGAGGGAACATGGCAAATTGAGGTAGTATAATTTAGCTATTTAAGGCATTGGCAAGTCTTTAACAGCAAAAATCGTATTGTTACTAAACACTGACACATTGTTAATGTAAGAAGAGGTTTGAATTAGCTAGCCAATCGCCCCTCTACATCAGGACTGAGGGTGTTTCATGTGAGAAGGCAAAGAAAAGCTCTCACTGACGCATGTTTCACCAGCTCCATGGGAAAGACTTCAGTACAATTATTTATCACTTTTAAAACCAAATACTACTGTCATTATTTTTACGAGGCTTTTCTAATTATGAAATTTAGTCAAACGAAAAAAAGCCCTATATTTATCAAGTAGCATACTTAGTTAACACAAAGGATACTTAAAATAATTTTTGGACACCTACAGGAAACATCAAAATCCTCATTTTTACCAATGCCAAAAGTACTACTGTCAATAAGATGAGAAAAACTAATTTTTAAAAGAAAGAAAGAAAAGTAGCATATTAAATCATCAAGTGTAACAAACCTAATAACAGGCGTTCAAAGACAAGCATCAATGTTTAATATGCTCATCTTCCCATATTCAACAGTCAGTAATATTGGAATTTGGCAAAAATAAGTACCCACATATTTCCTGTAATCTGACTGGTGTTGTTGAAACAAATTCCATTTAAAAATATTTGTTTAGAAATAGTTCTTTTTGTGTGTGGGGAAAAAAAAAATATATATCTATATATAAAATTCAGTTTGAAGCAATAAAGTTTGGGATTTCTTTTTAAGAAAGTAATTTGATTACACTTGTCTTGAAATGGCTTATATGCTCACAGGAGTATATTAAGTAGCACTAACTAAATGTTTATTTTAGTTGGATTAGCATTCTAGTTGCATATATATATATTTTATTCTAGAGCATACTTTGAGTTATTAAGCCTGGCATTAAATTTTGTAGCAAGATGTAATACATTTATTTCAAGAGGGCTTAAAGTATTCCTGTTTTACTTATTAATATGTTAAGTGAATGTCTGGACAATTGATTTCTGCTAGGCTTTGTCACCTAAACATGCAACAAGATACAATTTTCTGATTAGACAGACCATTTGTGATAACTACTGCACCTTATAATTTCTATAGGTGTTAACAAATTATGCAAAAAGGGTGCACTGGTAAATACCCAACTCAGTAGCCAAATTTGAATTTAAAAGCAAACTATCTTCATCATTTATATATGGCCATTAGCAATATGTCTTTTCTGCTTTTCGTCTTCCTTATTCTATATCCTTCTTTCACCCTTCTTGCATTTTCCCCTTAAACAAAGTAAAGCTGGCAAATAAAGATCTGTGAACATGCCTATTTGCAGAGGCCTTACTACAGTGAGGCCACAGTCTTGTGCTACAGTAAAAATGAGTAATAGCAAACACATTGCCTCAGATTTCATAACAAGTCAATTCAGTCACAGCTGGACTAATCAGTGACTGTTCTACTTAGATAGATCAATATATTTAACATACTAATCCTGTAAATTCTTACTGAAACAACAGAAACATGCCCAGCTGATGGCTTAAATAAAGTTTACACAGCAAAAGAAATTCAAACTATTACTGTAAAAAAGTTCCGAAAACAGTGGTGATGCCAAAATATTTCGTATCAGTGCAGAGCAGTGCATTTCACATTATTCATACCACTGTGAAATTAGTTTGTAGAAAGTTGCATTGCAAAGTGGCCTTGAAATCTGCCTATCCCTATGCCCAGATTGATGTTTTCTGAGTTATTAAATGGGTAAAATAGAGTACGGCCAAAGGGAAACATATGGTTCCATTTAAGCACGTGAACTAGTTGAAACTAATGGACATGCAGAAACTATAGAAGAGAATTAAATCAGTGTAAATTAAAAATGAAGATATGAGCAAATTACTGAAATAATTTAAGAAAAGGAATACAGGATTATGTTGAGATTTGCATAACATAAGACATAGATTATTTTCTCTGAAAACAAAGAGGTGAAAGGAACTTGACTATATTACCTAGAGAGCATAAACAAGCAGAAACAATTAAAACCACACTTTTATTTTAGAAAAGGCAAAGACATCCTCATGTAGGTTGCTCCTCTTGTCTGAAGGATCCAAGCTAGCAACTTTGGAACCTTTAAGAGGATTACATAAACCAAAAGCATGACTTAGGGGCACCCTTCACTACTTCTAAAGCATTATTTACGGAAAATTATCCTTGAAATTGGAGAAGAAGAATTTTAGTCAGTTGTGTAGATGCCTGTATATTCATTACAGAGGAAGATAAGAGTGCAGTATCAAATCAAATGTTAACTGCAGATTCCTAACTACAGCTATTCCAATGTTGAAATGAGTAGAGACAAGATGATGATAACGATACTGCTTAAATTTCTGTACAGAACCATTCAGGAAAGCTACATTTTGCAGCTAACAAAATAGTTATTACAGTGTATACTTTCCAGTGGAGTCCTTATTTTTCATGTGGTCCACTAGACCTGCACTTATGTTCCTACTTGGAAGATCAAAGACACAACTCTTACTCCACTATCCTTTCAGCATATAGTAAACTAAATTTGCTGAAGGTGGAAAGGAAGGAATTGGGAATGAAAAGAAATTAATTTATTTTCCTTTTCTTTGCCATTCCTCTCCCAGTACCATTTACATCAATAAGTTACCACATAACTAAGAACAAATACAGCAAATTATAACAACTATAGCAAAACTCATCTCTTTTTTTGTTGTTGTTGTTGTGTTTTTTGATTGTTTGTTCTTTAATAAGTCTGCCCTCATCAAGATTCCAAGCACAGAGCTTTGGAATACCACTGAACCCAGTGTTTTTCATACAATATTTCTTTCCATGTAAGTCAGTAGGGTTTAAGTTCCGCTTTAATTTGAATAGCCACACATTCTATTTTTATGACATTTGTCCACCATAATATTGTACAAGAATTAAAAACTAAAAATATTAAGATTGCCATCAAGCTGTAATATAAGTATTCTTAAAAGAACATTTAATTTAAAGAGTGAATGTGACATATTTAATATACGAAATTCAGTTACTGAGCAGTGTCTAAGAATGTCATACTTCTGCTTTTCTTCTCAGGTATACATATGCACAAAAGAGTATTTTAAAATGCCAGAAGCTGAGTAAGATACTCACTTGTATAGGTCTATTAAATCTGTGAATGCAGGAAATTCTGCATTTCAACAGTCTATTATTTATATGACAGAATGAAGATCTGAAAACATGAAATATAGCCTTAAATTATTCACTTATTCTTTTCACAAAAGGAGAAACCGTCAATCTAACACTAAAAGACTTCAAGCATATTTCTAAAGGTTTCAGGAAAATTGCCTTATTTATCAAAACTTTATTCCCTCCGTTTGTTCATTAAATACTGTAGCTTTGCATTAAGGTCAAGCAGTGTCAACCAATTACTGTTGTTGTAAAAGTCCTACTTCCTCAATACTCAAAAGTAACCACAGTATATAGTGAACTATTTTAATAGGCAAACTGAACACTGTTTATCCAAAGTACATTTCAACCATAAAAATGTATTTTAAGGGTTTCTATCAACAATCAATTATGGTACTATGTATTATCACAGCAGCATTAAACATGAGTCTTTGTCTACTTAAATGCCAGCCTTAAAATAAAAAGCCCTATCTTAGCATATTCAGCAATATTCTGTTCTTAGCTCATGCTAAAGAAAAGTAACAAAAATTAAGTGACCTAGAAAGCTAACTGAGAGGTAGAAGATAAAACACAGATTTTTAAAGAGACTATAACAATTGGGATAAACCTTTTGCCTTCTGTTGCCATTCTCCAGTGGGGCACAGAAGGACTCCTATAACAGACTTGACTTCCCTGCTCCTAATTTTATATTTTTACTTTGGGGGTCAAATTCTCCATCTTTAAACACAAAATAACACAAAGCGGGTGAACAACACAGAAAGAATGGATTTTATGTGTCTGCACACACTACCATTATGTTAAACACTAAGGAAAGGCCACCCATGCTCTACCATACCAGACAGCCAAGCCACAGTTGTTCAGGTTAATAGGATATTCCGTAAGATATTTGGATAAAAACATTTAAGATATACTGAGGAAAACAGGAAATGAAGTAGAACTAGAGGGAGTCTGTTTTAATGGCCTGAGTTTCAATAAGCCCAATGGATAATTTTAGCATATATACACCTCTGTCTTTACAGGTCACGCGGGCAGAAGGCTGCAGTGCGCGGGGTGTGCGGCGCACGCACAGGCATGCCTCTGCGTGAGAAGGGGTGATACTTCTTTCCTTCCTTCTCTTGCTGCGCTGGCTACAGTGCAGGGCACCAGTGTTACTAGAAAGGTGTAGGGAAACCATGGCAAGTCAAGGGGAGTGTGACACTGAAGAGTTCTGTGGCTTCTCTCTCACTGAACGCTTTCAAGAAAAGGTTAGATAAACATCTGTCAACTATAGTCTGAAATACGCTTCATCTTGCTGCAGAAAAGATGACTGAACTAGAGGATCAACCTGTCACAGCCAAACAAAGTGCAAGACTGAAAAAAGACAACAGCCACAGTGCCTCTTCCACAGCATCTTTCTTGCACTCACCTCCTACCTTCAGGCTACCATACTCTGAACCATCACATGAATTCCCTTACTGCTGAACTGGGGAGATTATTTATGGTGGCTTTTGAATTTCCTCAACATGAGTCAATGCAACATTGAGCACATCTGTGGGTAGCCTTTCTTGTGTTATCATTTTTTGGCTTGAGTTAACTAACATTTTGTATTAAAAAAGTATCACCAATCATTTTCATGTTTAATGTCTGTACTCAAGGTAGCACAGCTTTCTATAAGAAAACCTACTCCACATATAGTATAGTTAAGAAATAATGAGGATTCTCAACAGGAAAAGAGTCTTTTAAAAGGAAGCCCTTCCCCTCCTCTGTCCTCTTCAGCTGTTTCACAGATAGCTGTTACCAATTCCTTACCTTGTGTCCTGTAATAACAGCTGAATTTGCAAAATTAAAGTAGCATGATAATCACAACTCCTCTGCCAACTACAGACCCATTTTCAGCTTTATGGGACATGTGATTTGAGTATAGCGGATCAGAAGAAAAGGTTCTTCCCTACCAACGAAACCATCCTGGTGAGGATAGAAAGATCTCTTTTCTAGATCCATCAGCTCTGCTGGATAACTCTAGCCAGCAGTGGGAGATGTGGAGGTGGGCTGTAAGATAAGGAACAGGCTAGAGGCAAGAAAAGCTGTTATAATTATAGCTGGGAACACAGAATTTGTTAAAGGAAGTCTACTGTATAATTACATTTGAAAATTTAGCAAGATGCCCAGAGGCTGGCTTGCAGCTGTCAGGAACTGGTAACGCTGGAGTTCTGCTCAAGAGGCAGCACTGCTGGGGCTGCGCACACCTCCCTCCAGTTAAGCGGTCTTTGATAAGGCAAAGGAATAACTATAGCTAAAATTAGTAAGATTATATAAGACATGAGATTATATTTATTCTCAGCAGAAAGGGTCCAGAGATTGGGCAATATTTTAAAGGAAACTAGCACAAATCTGCTGTTTTGTATTCTATACGGAATATTTTTGCAATGAGCAAGGCATTCTGTGAATTGCTCATTTTGTGCAGTAACAGTTAAAATATAAGTGTTTTTGATGCTATTAATCAAGTTACTCTCATCTATAGGCAAAGGTCAGTTTGTATATCACATCACATCATACTTCTCACTTTGATTTACCTGGCCTGATCCACCAAAGAAAGTGAGTGGGTAGAATACAAACACAACACACAGGACAGAAAAAAATCTGCATATCTGTTTACAACCTTGGATTTACTGCTGAAGTGATCTTGCTACTGAGAAACAAACAGTAATACTTTAAAAAGTGGTAATTCACAGACATCAAAATAATGAAATATGAAATACGAATAAGACACTTCAGAAAAAAACCTAAAGAAATCACTTATTTCATATGAACAGTTAGAATTCCTACTTTAAAAAGTATATTCTGACAATTCAAGTACTAGCAAATTTAGTACTGAGCATGGTTTGGCAAGAATTTTAAAAATATAGTCCTATGGATGTTGAAAATTATCATCAAGCGTTAAGTATTACTGGGTTTTATTTATAACATGTCCATTTAAAGAACTGAGTAAGACTCATATTTGGAATGTTCGCAGAATTCAACACTAGGTCTTCAAATTCTCATCACACAGAAATAAAAAGCTCCAGGAAAGACAGCAGCGACTGCAAACCTAAAACAAAAGTAGAATTATTTCTAGATACTATGACAGATGTTTCTGTAATTTTAAACTTATGTTTTTATGAGAAATTTAAATAACGTATGTATGTCCATTTAGCACTGCTGACTGCAAGGAGTGAAAAATGAGGGTTACTTCACCTTTAGTTAAACCAACTACCGCTACTGCTCCCATTTTAAAGAGGTGAAGACTGAAGGAAATGTTTCAGCTCCAACTCTTAAGTACTGGTAGCACAACAACTATTCTGTATTTGCTCTACCAGCCTAAGAACACTCTGAAGTTTAATGCATCATTATTATAATCAGTTTAGATACTATAGTAGTCATTTCTACAGAAAGGCAGAAATATTTTCTAGTATAAGTTCACTCACTCAGAAAAATGTGATAAGCTAAGACTGAGTATCATGTTCCTTTCAGCTTATCAATTTGAAGTCCATCTTTGGCTCAGTGTAACAGGTTTGAGTTATGTTATCTGCAACAATTCACTCCATGAATAAGAAAGCTGATGAAAATAAGAAATCAGCTTTTCTACATAAAACAGAATTACTTAGCCCATAACATCTCTCTCCCCTTTACTTTTCATTATACCAAGATGGAGACCTTAAGTTTGGAGGACTATCATTTCAATAAAAGAGGAAATATTTAACATACAATAGTTATTGATTTTAGAACTTTACAGATAATTAGTCCTTTTTTAATATCTATCTTTAAAAACAATTATATTTTTAATTTATTCCTTTGCTTTCATTTTAAAAAGAAAACCACATTCCCTTGAAAAATTCACATTCATACTTTGAAAGCCATCCAAATGAAACTTAAATATCTTTTTTAACTAGAAATGAAAATCAATTTTGAAAGAAACTACAGATATAGGAGCATAATACTGATTTCCTACAGTGACCCATGTTGGTTCAAATGTGAATTTTCCAGAACAGTCTAATTTGAGGTATTCTGAGCCCTGGTCAATTCTGGTTCCACAGAGATTGCAAATGTAAAAGAAAAAATGGCAGGTTTCATACCGATTTCCTCTGCTTCAAGCATATTATCTTCCCATGTGATTTTTGTCATATTTGACTATACTTTATAATGCAGTCTTAAGGACTACAATGTACACAGAAATGAAAATGTACACAGAATTCAGTCTTTCATCTAAAATACTACTGTAGAAGAACAAAAGCATTTTCTTGAAAGAGTTAATCTTATGTATCAACATTTCCAGTGAGATACAAGAAAGCCAACTACGTTACATTGCTGATAGTTGCATGTTCTTGCCATTGCTCATGACAAAGATAAGCCTTTAAACTTCTTAACATTGATTTTTAAAGAAAAAAGAACATCTTATGGAGAATTTTCTGTATATTCTAATATATAAGAACATGAATCTATAAATCAAGGAAGAACTTTTACCTTTATATACAAATAGAAAAACAAACAAACAAACAAACAAACATGAAAACAAAGCAGAAGAAAAATATGAAGAATGCCCTTCCTCGCTTCTACATAATGTAAAAGGAACACCTTTCTATCTATGGTGAAAACACATACTCTTCCCAAGATATGAGCCTTTTTGGTGCAGAAATGAATTCTTCCAGTATTCTTTCAGTATGTGCATATATATACATATTTATACGCACGCACACATACATATATATATATGAAGACACATGGCTGTGGTTTCAAGTAACTCTACTTCTTTTTCAAATGTTTCTGCAACTTGATGCTGCTATCTCCTCAAGAGCAGCGTGCAGGCAGTACACAGATAAGCAACACCACATCTCCAATAGACAAGCAGCAAAGTCCAGTCCCACAAAAGCTCAAAGGGTGTGAATCAAAAGACCTTCTGTTTATCTTACTACTGTATCCCTGCCAAAACTTATTTTGACTGTGCTTATGTGTATTTAGGTGTAATTACACACATACATAAGAAGGTATATTTTGTTTCTGGTTATAAGTCTCTCTAAAAATATTCTTACACTTCCATTTTTTTTGGTGAGGTTTCGACTTCCACTGCTGTTATCACTACAGGCATCTATAACACATGATAACCTGTGTTTTCACCCTGCTTATTAGCGCCTATCTATATTCACTAAAACAACGTCAATTTTCAAAATAGATGCTGGGCACAATACAACTACATATTCACAACTAATGACTGCATTAAATATTTTAAGATATTTGACCATTTTTAAGAAATTCAGCTTATCTGCATGAAGTCACACTTTAACATAATGATACCTAAACAGGGAATATAATGGCCTCCTGTTTCAAAAAATTACTTGCAAATATTTAAAGCAGTTATTATCTTCCCTTCTAAAAGCGGGGAGGAGGGTTGTCAAAGAGCATATATTACCTCCTAAATTCAGGGAAAAACAAAGCAAAAATGCACATTATATATAAAGTAGTAAAAAGCAGAGACAACTTCACTAGTCTGTGACATATGACATCTGGTAGACTATTATCATAATAAATGGGAAAAGGAGAAGAGATTCTGTCAACAGCAAGGCACCGAGAAATGCATCTTCGTCAGAATGACAAACATTTCCTCCTTAAACAAACACAGGTCATACTGAAATTCAACTACCTAGGAGTTAAGTATATTCCCTTTATTTTATAGTATTTTTCTTTTCAGTGTTAACAATTTCACTAAACCACAACAGAGTTTCATTTATCAGAAACATATATTTATGCAATTTAATTTATTTCTAGTGAGGAGCAATTAAACTTGCTGATATCCAGTGGGTGAAAGCTCACTCTAAAGAGTCTATTACTTTTTGCACTTTTACAAACTACTTCAACTATGCGAATACTAACTTGGATTGACAAACAACAGATTGTAAAGTTCCTATGCACCAACTCATGACTCCTATCGGTACAGTCATGCAGACACCTCACAGGGGTTGAAAGGGATTCAACAAAAGCTGAATGGTGCAACATCCTAACCACTGCTCTCCTGGGCACCACGCTACGTATCTGATGCCATGTGCATCGCACAAAATAATCTTCTCATCTGTGAGAAAGCAGAGGAAACTATAATGCAGGTAACATTCCCACAAATCATGTTTCATGTGGTTCATTTTGGTCCATTTTATTTTTAAATTTCATGTCATCAGATAAGAAGAAATCAAGAGAACCATCATATGATTCTTATCTTACGGAGACTAAAATTTGCAATGGGATGCTTTAAAAAAGGTTAGAAGATTGCCTTTTTATGTGCTAAGAGCTAATTCATAGATATCCTTTCAAAAGCTAGATATACACCTGCAAAATAACTTTATATTTAATTTATTACAATTTTGTACATGAAGAGAGGAAGAAGTTTCAGAGTCACTGAATGAGTAGCAGAGTCACAGTGTAACGATAGGTTTTTATAAGTCACACAAGAATTTGAGAAAGTGAATGGGATAGGCATTGCTTTCTATAGGTAAAGTTACTTGGAAAAGTCAATTCCCCAGGGGTACTTAACTACAAAATTCTCAATGAAAGTCTTAAAAGGTGTAATATTTAGTACCACTGTATTCTTCTATACCTATATTCTGAATGCCTCTTAGTACTGGGATCCTTCCATTGCAGTGCTGGGAAAGACTGAGTCTGTATGATGGTATTTATTTTTAACGTGCTTTAATGAGTGATTTGGTCACATGTTTACCGACTCCAGCAGATGCTAATGCCATCAATATACCAGAGAGACTGATCTGGCAATCGTGTCTATATCTCACATGTACTCTCACTTCATAACTATTCTCTCTTGTCAATACATAAATGAAGTTTCTAGAAGCTTAAGGAAGGAAACCACAGAACAACTGCAATTTCAAAACACTTAGAAATATGTGGTGCAGTTTAATGTTGATTCTAACCATTCTAAGAGCAGACAGGAACCAAAAAGGCATGTTCCATTTTGCCCTGGTCACTGCATTCCTGGTCACTGCATGCAGGAAGATATTTCTGCTGTGAATCAACCAAGGATGTAACT
>VZSV01000109.1:792074-833155 GCA_013398735.1 Nothocercus julius | reverse complement strand
GCATAAAGTAAGATGGAGCAAATGCAGCTAGTATACCTAGGAAAGGTCTGCAAGGAAAATGTTGACTTCATTTTATGAGAGTTGAATCTAGCCCATTCTGTGTGGGTTACAACTCTGCTCTCTTTATCAATGTATTGTTTTTAAAATCTGCTGTCAGAAACATCTGAAAAGTAACTAATTTCTGGATTGCTGTTTTTTCTTTAATACAAATCCAAATCAATGCATGAAAACTAGGAAAAGAATTCAGAAAAGGGGGACAAAGGGAGCTAAGTATCCAATTTAATGCTGCATGAAGCTAGAGATGATGTCAAAAAGGTCTGGTCCCGATTCCTCTCCTGATGGATGTTGGTATGGGTGGCAGTACCTATTCTTTAAAAAGCTGAGACAACTCCATTCTTTAAAATGCTGAAAGCAGTGAGGATGGTATTGACTTTACTTCTGTAGTGTAGCACAGTTTCAGTAGAGGGGCTTCAGCACTTCTGCTCAGCTTAGCCTGGTATGTTGAGTGCTGGGCTGAAATGTGAGAAAATGTGTCTGAACTACTCCAAGTTAAGGAAGGAACCAGTTCGATCTGGGTTGACATGCAAGAGAGCCCAGCTATGAAGTAAGAACATAAAAGGACAGCATCTATTCAAGTATTGCATTTCAAAAATAGAGAGCTTACAAGAGAGCTTCTCTGGACTTCATAACTCGTTCAGCATACCAGTCTACATTAACAGATTCAGGTTTAACTCATCATTCTTCCTAAGTCTAGAGTTTTCCATCCTGAACTGATCCAAATAAAGACAGATTTGCACATTTCAACACAACTATTATATAGGGGTAGTATCTTCACTCTCTAAAAATCTTTCCAACAGACCTTTCTAGGAAAAGATAGGTCTTGGCATGATGTTTAAATAAAAAGTGTGTTTCAACAAAATTACTCTTCAGCAAATACTTGATGTTGATCAGCTCTACTAGTAGCTGCAAAGAAACCAGATTAGCTTAGCAGAACTTGATAAAGACACACTCCTCTTCAGCAGCAGAAGCAATAAATTTCTGATGCTAAAGGCAAGGATTTGCCTTCAGACAAAAACATACGTGTTTTCTAGATAAGTTGCCTCAATAGACTAATAAAAAGCATTGATAGAGACAACATAAAAAGAGAAGTTGTGAGAAAATACACATGGTTCTTAAGTTTTCAGCACTCAGCTAAAGATCTCGGGGATTTCACTTCCAAGTTTGGGGTTGGCAGTACTTGAAGGCAAACCCCTCTAAGGCTGAGAAATGCTTTAGGAGACAATTAATAAACAAGCCTCAGACAGAAAAGGCAGAAAAACTGAATAAGCCTCTTACCCTACTCTGACCTTCTTTAATAAAAGAATTCTTATTCAAAACAGTGGTTAAACTGCGCTAAATAGGAAGATTTTAAAATAAAAAGTAAAATTAAATGCAGTCAAATGGAGAATTAATAAATATCAAAAAACAGTCATTAATTGTTAGAGATATCGTAGAGGCTAAAATAAGGTACAGAAGTTATACGAATGGAATCTGGTATATTTTAATACTTTCCATGTGCATTTTTTCATTTTACAGTATGAACACAAAAAGCACGCATCTCAAACTTGATTCATAGAATCTAGAAATATGAAAATATTAGGGTATTCTAAACAAAAATATAATCCAATGATTAATACCTGAAAGATTCAATGTATGCTTACCTGCTTTCATAGGAAAAAATAATCTCACCACATTTCCCAATTCCTTAATGTAAACTCTTAATTCACAATGTAAACTTGAAGAACTCTGTCATTCAATCATACAAATCTACATGACCAGCTAATAGCCAAGTAAATACTAGATTCAGTGCAGATTTTACTCTCTGACATAAAGTTGTTGACAATACATTCCTCAATAAAGAAAAATTGAATTATAGCCTGAGGGTGGCTTAATTTGGTACAAATTTTGAATAATGTTATATACATTTCCAAAGCAGATGCTAAGAGACTCTGCAAGGACACTCAGCTCAATCAGAAGCCAGATTAAAGTTCCATCTGGAACGAAGCAGCTCCACAGTTCTATTACAATTAGCAGAGTCACCAATGTCAGACTCAAAAGTTGCGAGGTATCAAACTCTTTCTCTTCAGAACACAGCCATTACCCTGGAAACCAAACAAGTTCTTCCCTCATCCTTAAAATGGAACTTTTTAAGTCATCATAAATTGTGCTTTTAGAGCTGGGATGACAACTCTCACTTGGGTTATTAGGGTCATGGGAATCCCAAAGATTATCCAGACGCGGTGCTTTTGTATCCGCTCTTCTATTACACACAGGTAGCATTAAAAATTGCATGAGTTCAGGCAGCTACGATACTCAACTATCAGCTGGCTGAGAACAGCACGAAACAAAACTCAAAACTGATTCTCACCTTTGCCTGCCCAATTTCCTCATCCTTTGTTGTGAAGCAAAGCATTTTCCTACTGTTTCCTTCTAAACAAATGTGCCTTACATCCCTGTGATCCGCCTTTAGATAAAGCAACAACAGAACTATGAAGCTTGAAGAACAAAGGTCAAAACCTAATTCTTCAGTCAAATGTCCAATGCAACAGTATTTTCCTAGATTTTAAGACAAAAAACATTCTGAACTCAAATCTACTAGAAGAAAACAGCCTTTCAATGAACAATTCTGCAAATAACATTGATATATGCACAGTAAAAAGTTCAAGATAGAAAATCAAAATGTCATACACCTTAAATATATTCTCTTACCATTTAAATAAAAAATTCATCACATAAATAAGCAAGCCTGAATGCCCAAGCTAGAAATCAAATCTTGTATCTCTTTTCTCCCAAATCAGTCCATGATGGGTAAGTAGTAACACAGACATTACAAAAGAAAAAAAAAAAATACATCTCACTACACCCGAAAAAAAATAGATCCAGTTAAAGTGCTTATTTATGTTTTTCCAGTTATTGCTTATATTAGTTGGCTTGACTTCTACTATGAAATAGCAAGCTGCTAGGTCCAAAAATACCAGCAACATTTCTGTCCATTTATGTCTATTTATGTCCAACTCAGACGAAAGTCGAGAGATGGCTGTAGCCAGTGTCCAATTAGCAGCTTAAACTTAAATTAGTGTTCGAATATTGTCCAATAAGCTCTATATCTGAAATTTACTCTTCTTGAACTTTATAAGGAAAAAATATACTCTGACACACTATCCTGATTTTGCCCTTAGCCTGATCTTTCCATTATTTCTGAGAACATTCCCCACAACACCCACCTCTGATACCATGGACTAGGATGGAGGCATTCAGAACAAACAGGAAAGCCTGGCAAAGGCCATCCGCACGGTTACCTAGGTATGGACTGAGCACAAAGCTAGGACCACAGAGATGTACTGGGTAACTTCTTCCTGTCAATGCAGATGGCAAATACTAACTTTCCCTGTTCTGTATAACTCTGCAGCTTTTGACACTGTCACCCATGATGTACTCTCAACTAGCTTGAGAAATGTGAAATGGAAAAGTTAATCTTTTTTTTTAAATCAAAATTTGGTTACCCTCTAGCTTAGCAGCACTCTCACATTCTTCAATGACACTAACTTGGCACTTGGCCACATCCACAAAAACATTTCTTCTGTTAGATACAAAACTTCTCCATCCTAGTGACAATGACTAGAATTCTACTATTCACATCTTTCTCATCTCTCAGCTGCAGCATATTTCAAGATCATCTCATTAAACTCAGATTCTGACCTCTCTCCTCTGTGCACTTGCTTGCTTTCAGTTTGAATGACTACTCATTGTTACACGAGGAAGAAAATACTACATTATTATAAAGCTCTTTCCTAAGGACAGAACTTTCTGGGAAGTTGCTCCAAGACTGAAAGAAAACCTATCCAGGAGCTAAGAGCCATCATCACTGCCAACTCCAGATGCAAAGGGCAATTCTTGCTCTAGCTAACCTCCATATTAAATGTGCTTAAAACACTGAACAAAGAACAAGACAGTCTTTTGCTAACACTTGTTTCTCTGGAAAGAGATGGATAGAAGACATCAGCCCACTTAATGCGCGACTTGGAGTGTCCAACAACGCTGCGGCGAGGAGAGAAGAAGAGCTCAGAGGAGCTGGACCCCAGCCTGCCTCAGTAGTACCTTTGGTGGCAACAGCTCCTACGGTGCTACTGCCTTCCCTATTACTAGCAGCAGTTTATCACCTTTTTCGTAACGTTAATGTAGCAAATACTTTTGATGTCCTTTGTAGACACCTGCTTTTGACAACAAAAGACAGACTTCAAATCTGGTCTAATGCAGAACACAAAAGGTTTCCTTTCACGACGTTTCCCCCCCGCCACTCTTCAATTCTATATTCTTTTGTATTCCACAGCTTGTTAGCCACAATCATTTTGAAAAGTCAAGTACACTGAATGCAGCATATTCCTCCTACCTAGCCTGACAGAAATATAATAAAAATTCCAGTAAATTAAATATGTTTGGGTCAACATTGGTCATCCTTGATACTGTCAGACATACTTCTACCGCAAATCTTAACATAGTTTCCAATAATTACCCTGTAACTGATGTAAAGCTGACTTGCTCTAAAATTTGTTATTGTTTTCAGGAGCAAAGGAAAAAAAAAGGATCCGTGTTCAATATTTGGAAATATCTCTTAGATCTAATTACCTTAATTAAAACACTACTTTGATATTTATAAAAGTGATAAACTATCTTTAAATCAATATTTTAAACACTGTATGCAGTCTACTTCAAGAAATCACCACATAACTTCACCAGCAATCCGGAATTCATGAACTCTTCTTTTTAAGAAAAACAGGGATAATATTCTTTACTTTAGAGCTTGCTTTTAGCACCCAAATTACCTATTTGGCATTATTATATTCTGTACTATACAACACATATCTCTAATTATTTTTGGAAGGAAGCTCTTCTATCTCAACTTTTTCTGAAAATGTATGTAAGACCTTTAAAAAGTAATCCTGCTGAGATGCTCAAGCGAAATCGTAATGGACTAGTTCCTTTCTTATAACATAAGAAAAGTTCTTAAAAAGTAAAATAATCACAGTTTTGTAGCAGCAAATAACAAATGTTTTACCAAAACTGAGAAGTTCACAGAATATCTTGCAGAAAACACTGCTATGAAAGAATAAAATATCGTAAACTTCTCCCTTTCATTCTTTTTCCTGATTAAGGAAGTTCAAATAATTGACTGCCAAGTGTTGCCAAGTGTCTGAGGCTGAACATCTATACATTTCAAAATGCTTAAGTTTAATATTCTTCCTTCTACAAATAAATCTTAAAAAATACTGAAATCATGACAATCTAAATTACAAAAAAAAAAAAAAAAAAGCTATAAGTGTATGTGTTTGCTGCTAAAAGAATGAAGAACTGGAGAAAGATTAAATGAAGTTGATAAGCGACATTACCCAAATCAATAAAAGGAGTTACATCTTCGAAGATTATGTAGGCTGTTGGCTTCTGCCTAAAAAGGCAAAACTTTTGCACATATTCAAAAAGTTACCACAAATATTTGGGGAAAAAAAAAAAAATAGCCAAAAGCTACCAAATACAAGAAACCACTCCTGGAAGTAGTTTGCTCAAGGACTGCCACAACTCCTGACTGCGACAGCCTCTCTCACAGGTGCAGAACTATCATGTCTCGTTTTTCTAGGTTATACGATGGGCTGAGTTCAAACGACTTTCAAGGCTGAAAATCAATGGGGAAAGCAGGAAGGCTTGTTATTCTCTTTTAAACTCTGCATAAAAATTCTGTCTAAAGATAAAACTCATCGGTTTAAAGATTTTCTAGAACACAGTGAAGAGTTTATTATACGCAAAGTCTTGTAAAAAAAATTCATTTTCATTTCAGAATTCTTTTTTCTTCCCCTTTTCTTGTTTACCCAGCAAATGCAATTACCTCAGGTAAACTACTTATTGCTATTTTTGTAGTTTTAACTCAATGCCAATATGCATTGAACTAGACACAAATCATGAATTAAAGTCGTCCTAAAAATAAGCAATCTTTCTTGTAAAAATAAAAAATTGTATATGTTGAAGTCTATAATTGCCTTAAAAATGCATAAATGCACCGTATTATTTCTACCAAGAAATAAATGTACCTTTTCTCTAACAGTTTTATATTTATTTGCAAATCAACATTTGCTACAGACATCACCTTTCTTTGGGAAATAAGGAAGTAAGAACCATGATTAATATCCATTTACATCTAGATTTTGATTTAAATCATAATCAAATGGTTGATTAAAGCCACAGAAAACATTCCACACTGATTTGATTGGTGTAACCATCAGATATAGCATGTTTACAGAAACATTTTCTCTAATAATAATAAAATAATAATACAGATTAGTTCTTACAGCCTGGCCATTCTATAACATCATCAGTGGTTGCACACCGAAGCGAACAACAAAACTCATGTACTGAACTAAAATGTTGCGTGACAGTGCCTGGTATTTTCATGTGATTCTTCCCCAAATTACAGGTGTGTAACAAACAGGTTCTCCTTCAACAAGATTCACAGCAAAAACCCAAAGCTCTTTCAATTGTGCTGATTTTAGACAGCATGGTCACTGCTCTCATTTTTCTTGAACTAGCTATTTGGGTCAAAATATGCCACTTCCTAAGAAATGATCTCCCTTAAAGCTCCAGACTGTGTCCAACTATTGGATCAATGGAAATAAACGCAAAACTGTGAACTTTAAACCTTCCAAAGAAAGAAGGCTAGATTAAAATGGCCCAGATTGTTTAGAATTCAAAGGTATTTGGATGGATTAGTCTAAGAAAGTAGTGAAAAATAAACCAAAAGCTTACTCTATACCTGTAAAGTTATAGTATTCAACATTTCCTGTATAGTCTTTCACCCTGTATATGAGATCCACCTTTCCTCCAGTAATAACAACATGAAAGTGAACTCAACAGTTTTAAAGTGATTAACTTTTAACTCTGATGCCACATTAAATTTTCTTTTTCTTTTTTTTTTAAAGAGATGGTCAATCCTCCAGCCTACAATACATGCAGAACTGGACCACGTTTTTACTGTTTTCACACTTTTGCAAGGCAAACACTTTTGCAGCAGGCCTGGTTCCCGTGTCTCAGGAAAGAAGATAAACGGAAAGACAAACGGAAGCTAAACGTAGGTAAGCTAAAACCTTGCTGAAAGTAGCTTTGTCAGGCATTTAGTAAGGCAGCATGAACAAACCCATCACTAACCTACTCCACTTCTTTCTCCCTCCCTCATTCATCTTACATCTTTTCTTTATCAACAACTTCAATCTTTCCTTCATTTTGCTCCCTCTCCTATAGGTGCAAGACACTCCATTACTGCTGTTTCTAACTCCTCTCTCCAGTCACCCTTCTCTGCCTTAAACGCTATTTAGCCAAGTGGTGCATGCTGCGGAGCAGCAGGGCCTCTGCACATGTAACTGGAATTTTCCACGACGACTTTCAGGTGAAACATAGCAGGCGAGTCTAACAGGTGGCTAAGCCAACGGATATTCAAGTGAGTCTCCTCTGCAGCTTCAGAACTAGCTCCAACACAACCCTCAAGACCAGGGGATGAGTAAGGTAGTTCATCTACCTTAGGAGCAGTTCACGTCAGGCAGATGAAATGAAGACAGCCTTTCAAGGCTAGGCTACGGCTCTCACACACAGTCACTGCTCATCCTCTTCCTCAGTGTACATTCAGGTATGGTCTACCACATCAATCGTATTTTACATATAGCACAGATTTTAGCTATTGCATGCATGCAATGAAAGAGGAGCTTAAAAACGGGGGACAGAGAAAATTCTCTTTCCAACCTGAGGAAACTTTAGACAAATTTGCCTTTGATAATCGACTGAACAAGCTGCACTGCAAGCATCAAGGGATGGTGTAGGGATATCTAGCAGGTGCTGCAGTTTATCACAAAACCGTCTAAAATAATTGGAAGTGACAACCAGCACTACCACAAATGATTTATTAGTCTTTCACTCAGCTTTTCAGCTTCCTCAGGGCCAGAATAAATAATTTACCAACTCTGTATCTTCCAATCATTAATTCTTCCCTGTGCATCCAAACTACATTTAACTCTGCTGGGTTCAGTGGAATTAAAAAACACAATACGGAGACTTTTTCCCCCCCAAGTATAGTGTTATCTGACTTTATCTGAAAGGAAAATTGTCAATCAAAATTTCTATCTGGTGATAGGATTAGATGTAGCAACTAACGTACAGAATTTTCACAGAACAAAATGAAAGCTAAACTGAAGAGGTACTCAAATGAAATGTTCCCAGGGCGTTAGGTGTATTCTCAAGATATAAAGCACTGATACTATCCAAGAACACTGATTAGCATCGTTTCCCTGATCCATAACCTAACAGTAGTTATAGGCAAACATCTTACACGTCCCACACAGTGAATGCAAGATGAAACTCTGGGTGGCATGCATTCAGAAAATAAACGGAAAAACAAAATGTGGCCAAAATGGAAAAATTAAGCATGACCAGAACGATACTGTAAAAAGACAATATTTCTTGAGAAACAACTCACTTATTGCAAATACATTAACAGTGCACAAGATTTACTAATGCCTTTGTGTTCACACGATAAAAATAAATGAAAAGAGTATTCCACAAGGCAGATTTAGAAACCAGAGTATAAAATGACATAAAACCAAAGTACACTTTCAAATTTAAAACCCAGTATATAAGGTACCATATTCCTATTAATTATGTAGAGAAAACACAGAGAAAACAAAATCACACCCTAAATCCATTTTTGATGTAAGCTAGTCTTGTCTCATTAAATCAGCATCTATGATTAAAACCAAGATCATTTTTGGTACATAATGTATTGCATTGTTAGAGTAGCATCTGTTTGTTGCACAGCAACACATTTTTCAGCTTTAAGAAACTGTACTCATATGGAAGAAGCAATCCAGACTTTGAAGATATGAAAATATTTTTACTTCCAAAAGCATTTTGTACTAAAGGGGTTAATAACATTAATATGCTAATATTTTGCATTCCAAGAAGAGGCTTCAAGCTGTTGGAAACATACAGAAGAAGAATTTCATGGTACTAACAGCTTTCTTTCAGTCCTATGGGACTGAGACAACTCAAACTTAAGTGCTTAGAAGAAAAGCTCTGTAAAGCTATGAAGGCTAATCAATAGGGCTTTCACCAAATGATAATATAGTCTGAAATGAAATAAATTGGCCATAACAAAAATGCCTTACCCCTTTTCTCATTAATCTCAATATAAAGAAAAGTACAGTATGAACTACAAGTCCAAAATAGCTGACATACAAATCACAAGTATATTATCACAATACTTTAAACAATGCAAAAAAGTTTTCCATAAATACAGAAATTTATGATCATTTATATGAAAGTAATTAATTATTCTATGTAATTCCTTTCCACAAACAAAAATTCTCCAGTCTAGTAAGACTGTAAAATCTGTATTCTTATTTTACTGGACAGCAAGATATCTCCTTTTTTCAGTGAAAGGACAAATCATCATTTGCTGCAATTGTCCAAGCACAACAAACTGAACTAAACTGCCCCATATTTTCCACAGCTCACGGCTGTTACAAGTGCTGAAAGGATTCTCTTACCATGACAGGGGATGTTCTAAAACAATGCCAAAGCTAAAGCCTGCAGTAGTGTAAAACAAAGCAAAACTTTAAGAGAAACTGAACCACAGGCGAGAACGTATTGATCTCTGTGCTTTCCCAACAACTAGGGCAAACCAGCCTTCAAAAACCAGTCTTGTTAGATACAGAGAATGCACCCTGGGAAGTCTGTTGGAAAACAGCTGAGACCCCAGCAAAAAATCACAGAGCCACAAGTTATTTGGCGCAGGAGTCAGTTATTTAGATCCCTAAGAGAGCACATCTCATACTCAAATAAAAAATAATTACAAAGTATATTGCCTGTTTTTTGGCCAATCTGGATGTAGGTCATATAAACAGAGATATCCACAAGGCTCTTTTATTTATTTATTTAATTAATTTCTGAAGCCAAGGTGTAATGGAATCTTTTTGGACAAGTGCACTATCTTTTTCATTTGAACCACACTGTTCCCCTTATTAAGAGCCTTGAATGCTAGCATATAATGAAAACGTATTGCTATACAGATTTCTTTGAAGAGTCAAAGAAGCTATGTGTCCAGACTTCACTTCTAAAGTTTGTTCATATTCTTATGCCAGAGCTTTCAAACTCATAGCCAGTGGTATAAAATAAGAGGCTAAAACAGAGACTAAAATCATTTAGCCTTGAATTCAGCCCTTGTTTTTTTTTTTTTAGATTGAAATATGATTGCTGATAAAACCAAACTTCCCCAAAGATCTGTCTGAACATACAATAATGTTAAATCATTATTAGTGAGCATGTCTCACTATGGCCTTCTGCAGAGCTTAAAAAAAAAAAAAAAGGAGATTACCAAAAAGGGTGTACAGGATGAAATAGCTGAAGGAGAACAGTGCATCAGGTATAACTCAATCAATTATAAAATTTCACTGAAACCTTCACTGCTTCTACAAGAATGCAAAGAAATATCCAATCTCTTTAAGGATACTTGCTAGCTCCTCATATGAGAAGCTGACAATGTATCTTCATGGATCAATCAGTTATGGGTATATCTATAATTAATAATGTCTGTTTAGAAGATATGTCGCCAAAGAAGAAGCAGGTAAATTTAAAATTGACTTTATCCTCAAACAAGCATGCTGGCAGAGGCCAGTTTTGACAAGATACCCTTAACTAATATATAGGTCCCCAGATTTTTTCTCTCTCAAGTCTTGGCATGATTTTTCACCTCCATCAAACTAGTCTCCTTTCCTCACTTTTTTTTCCTCAATGCAAACTATTTTTATATCCTGACAAAATAACAAGAATAAAGAAGAAATACTCAGTAATTAAGTTCAATTTTCTCTGCATTAGCTCTGAGTATATTTGTTATCTCCACTTTTCCAAAGGCAGTGAGGCAGAGCAGAGCCACAGAGGGCCCATGCAGCAGTGAATTAGGAAGCAAACTCCTGGCTCTCATAGCAATGCTCACTGGGGTATATAAATCAACATCCACCACTGACAGAATGCATACGTTCAAACCCCCAAACTCTCAAGAGAGACACATTTAACTGGGCTATCAAAAGCCTACTTCAGGCCACCACCGGCACAGAAGAGCAAGCCGAGCGGACTGCAGGTATGCAAGGCCAGCCAAGGTTATGAATCCAAGTACACTTCTGCACAGAACTTCACCCCGACAGCCTACAATAAATGAGACAGACTTTCGTTAAGGAGAACATTCTTAGATTTCCTCCTCTTCCAAGACTACTGCTGAAAATTACTTTTCTGCAAAAATAACCACTATAAAAGAATATTCATAAAAATCCACACAAGTGATGAAAAGAAAAGGTAACTCTGTGATCTAATTTGGGGCTACAAAGAAAAGCCTGAGCCTTTCCAAGTCTCCAACACTTTCGCCTTGATTCTTTCTAGTTAAGTGAAATGGAACTAACTCAGTTCAAGATCAGGATCTTTGCCCCTAAGAACCTTAGGAGAGAGGGGGGCTTTTCCTGTGAAAGTAGATTCTATTTGCCCTTTTCCCTATGGCGCTGGCATGCGCCTCGAAACAAAAGTGATGAACAATCCTATGTTTAATATTACTCAAGAATTTTAAAAATCACCTCTTTAAAAATCACAGAAAGAGCAAGTCAGAAAAAAAAAAAGGAGAGAGAGAGAAAGAGATGTTTCAAAAACAGCTGTAGCATGTAAAAGAAATTAGCATGAGTGACTGCAGGGAAAAAATCAGCAATAGTCTTTGAAAAAATCTGGCTTGGGTCACTGAAGAGAAAACAGAGGCAGATGCTAGGCTGCCTAGCCCAGGTCACTGCAGGGAGAACAGCAGCTGTTTGTACGACTCTTGCCTGTGACACCGAACTGGTACTTGAATACACTGAGACATTTATAATATTAAATGCTTCATGATTTTAGTTTGAAAGAAAAGTTGAAAACAAGATAAATTTGGGGGCGTTGAGCTATGTCCAATTAAGCCTACTACTTTTACTTTCTTTTTGCCTAGTTGTACCACCCCTAAAAAAATGAGTAAAATATTGACTGGCTACATAGATCTATGTTCGAAATAGAAAAAAAGAAAATTCTGAAGTGCTTTACTAAGTTATCAATATTTCAACAGCCCCTTAAAAGCTGTTTCATGGTAGTGCACATGCTGCTGGGACTACAGGGTCTACATTCACTCTGTATTATTTGTACTATATTTTAAGACATTTTATTTACCCCCTCAAATGGGAATGAAAAGACTAAGCATCCCTTGGTCTTCATTTTATCCACAGTTACTGGATAAACTTTTAGCTCAGAGTTAGAGGACTTCCTTTTATAACCCATCATATCAATGTTAGAATTGAGTGAATACAGAGTTGTTGTCCATCCATTCAAGGCTTTTATTAAAAACTTTATATCATAATTTCTGGATATGTTAGGAAAAACTGAACACACTCTTCTGGTAAGCAGAAGAGATTCTTTTTTAAGTGAATTTTTCCATGATTCTCCAACTACCCATTTCATGACTCATGCGCTCCCTCCAATCATATTATTCATCACTCCTTTTCATGAAGAGAAGAAATTACAAATGATTATATCTTGATTCAACTGAGCACAGAAAAAGATCTTTAGACTCAATGGACAACTCTACTCAATAGATTAGCTACTTATTCAAAATAAGTTTTACTGAAGATGCGGAATAAGTCTTCAGATGTGCATGCAGTTTTACTAATTGTTCTGAGAATGTATTACATGCACATGCATACAATATAGTCACTCTCTAAGTCCGTATATAAATATACTTCTCATTCCCATGTTACTTTTACTCCCCTTCCTAAATAGTACAAGTATTTATTAAAAAGAATTAGACATGACAAAGTAAATAGAAAATATTTAAAGGCATTGATTTATAATTTGTGAATGAATGTGCTTCAGCATGTAATAGGCATTCTCTTTTGAAGCAAAAGAGATAGTACAAATAGATGTAATATAGTGAAATGGAGTGTAGCATTGAAACAAAAACAGTTCTGCATATAAACAGAAAAAAAGTGAAGGTACCTAGTCAAATAATAGCAATAATTTCATTTGATGACTGCATATTATGAGAAATGTCAAAGGACAGCTTATACATCAAGCTTCCAGATTACCCATGCACACCACCTTCTGTCTATCAATAGATATTATAATTCCAAAAGAATGACTTGTTTACCTGAACATGTAAAATTCATATTAATGGCTGCTGTACAAAAAACAAGTTTTTCAGCATTAACCTAAATCTGATTTTTAAAATCAAATATTGGAAATAAAACTGAAAGAAATATGAAATAATGGAACAATCACAGACATCCAGGTTCTTTGATAGCTCTAGTCCACTGAAACATGGCATGTGCAAAAAGAGAGAAATAATATAAACCACAACAAAAAATGGAGAATGACAAAGCTCGTTGCATTTGATATTTCTGTTGATTCTTTTCACAACAACTATCAGGGATGTTTTTAATGTTTGTTTATCCTTACAACAGAGTAGGGAACATTAAATCCAGCTATAACCATGTGACAAATGCAAGAGCCTGGGATAAAGAAAATAGTCTAAAATTGGTGTTTACTAAATATAATGCTTTAGGAGAATATATTCATCAACCTCAGTGCCACTATCAGCTTGTTTTAAGTTACACTCAAATGTTTTCAAGATCAGAATTTCAGCAGAAGACTAAACATGTTATAGTAGAGACAAGTCACCATATAAAGCACAGCCTTCAGTGAACTTCTTGCATCCTCTCTGTATTTCTGACAAGACAATAGTGCCTCCTCCTGCTGTGCATCTTAAGTTCTTCGGTATATGATAAAATAGCATACTTATGCATGACAGAATAGAGTATGCTGGTGGTGTCTCCAGTGTGGCCTAACTTTACACAAATAAGGGGAAGTTATACTAGCAAAATTGATTTTTAGCTTCTTTCAGCACTACAAGGCAGAAGTAGGAGAGGCCTGGACGAGACTATGTGGTTTTAGCAAGACTAATTCTGCTAGTAAGCTGCATCAGAGGTAGAAATGTGTCACTAGGACAAATAGGTAATGAAGCGCTCCTCATGCAGACTTGGCCTAATTCATTAAAACTTTTCATTGAGAATAACTGAAAACTTCCTAGACCTTCTGTGAGCTACATCCCTAGAACTGATGGTCATCTTTTGGATGCTACTTATTTCCTGCAGTTAACATGAATTAAAGAAACCCAAAAGATTGCCTAATGTTTATATAATATTCACACCATTACCTAACTATAAACCATTATTGTAATTTGCTTCATTGCCAGCAAAACAGGAGGTGTATCCTCTTCACAAAAACCCTCAGATATCATGATGGTAGGTGACCTTCTAAAAATTGTACAGACAGAGAGAAGGGGGAGATATTGGAAGAAAAAAAAAAAATAAAATGGAGCTCACATTACGAACATCTGAGAACCTATAATTTGCTGAAAAATATAATACAATGAAAATAGAGTGAATATAATAAAAAAGCTACGTGTGTAATTACTAATAAAGACTACTAATAAAGATGCTTAGATGTTGAAAAGGTTTTCAGAGTACGGGGAGCTGTAGTTCAATATTCAGGCTAAAATTCATGATGTACTATGTGAATATTTAACCATCAACTATAATATCTTCTAATGTTCTTTCATACAAAAAATATAAACCTATTATGCAGAGAAAGATGTACAAACAAATGCGATGCTTTAAAGAACAGGATATTTTAATAGTGAAATCAGATTATTTCTCTCTCCTATTGCTCAAAGACGTTCAATACAAAAAAAGTCTGGTCTTCCCAAAAACTCACTGCTGCTGTCAACATTATACCTGGAGTTCCTATCATCATAGCATTGCTGCTCATGGTTACATGATTTCTCCTTAAACTCCTATCTTTATATAACTATTATCTCCCCAGTTTCTCCTTGTTCAAGTCAAGAACAACTGTTTACTTCTTTTTGACCCTGATGTAGAGTGTAATCTGGACCTGGTGGGGCAATTCCTGACGGTGATACCTTTTCCCTCTTGCAGACTTTCTCTTTCTTGGCAGTTCTGCAAAGACTTTTTTGAGGAACATGAAGAATTTCTGCTAGCTTGAGTTATTTTTTATGACAAACTCCATTTTAGCTTTTTATAAAAAAAAAAAAAAATGCTTGTAATTTCTTTCTAAAATATCACGCTTCCATGTCAACTTCAATCAGTCTTCCATCACATAACATCCAAAACACATTGAAAACAAGCTCTCCTACAAAGTGAAACAGAACTACTAAATTCTTGAATACTCATTTTATACATCCAATGCATGTGTTTGGTTACAAATACTGGAGTATTTTTGTAGTATTTCCTCCCCAAGGTTTTTTATCACTTGTAAAGCCTGTTTTGTGAGGGCGCTGATCCCCATTCTGTGAAGCAAGCTAGTGTCATTAGGATGACACAATCAGGCCTTATTGTAGTAAGAAGAAACATCATTTAGTATCAATGGCACATTGCTATTGATTTGAACTCCTCCTTGCTTCATGGGTGAAATAACAGGCTCCTACACACAGACCCTCTCAGCATACCAATGGAGAATAGAGGCAAGAAACATACTAAAAATGGATGTATTAAAGATACAACAGGAAATATATGACTCATGAGATGTAAATTCTTTTATCTGTATGGAATAAATTGAAGAGGAGCTTAATATGGCTTCTATGATTTCTATGGAGTTAGATTAGAACAGAAATATACCTATCAATAATACACCAGATTTAGGCCTCCCAACGAGCATCTCCTAACTGCTCAGCAACCTCTGTGAAACAAGTCAGCTTCATTTTCATTATCTAATACATGACTATTCACGTTTTTAAAATGACTCTTTTTTTAGCATCCTCGTTGGCTGTTTCAGCATAAGACTGACTGAGCCTACAGTCTAAATTATCCTTTCACATTACCAACAGGATCTCTTTAAACTGGAGGTAAAGAACAGTCTATCAGCATGGAGATATTTGCTCTTCCTTTTCTACTTCTGAAAAACAATCTGCAGTTTTCAGGGGAAAAAAGATCCATATTCTTCTTCTTAAAAAGATACAGAAAAAGAATACAGTTATGGTCATGTAATATTAATATAAACACACTGAACATAGATAGCTCTCCCTCCAAAACTTGAAGCACCTTTAAGAAACTTCATGAACTAAAAAAATTAGGTATGTATTATTACTTATTTTGCCCAGCTGCACCCAAATTAGGCTACTTTTAAACCCTTTTGTAGCACCTCAGTTATCATGCTAGAATTCTACAATCCATTTCTTAAAATGTGAACTAAGTAATATACAAGGCATAAAAAAAAAATTCAAGACAGGATCTTTTTAAAAATACAGTAGTGTAGGGAACAAAGCTATTTTCATATCCCATCCAGAAAATGGATGAGGTGTGAAAGAAATCTCTTGTTTAATGTGACCTTTGGCTGTACTTTCACTTGTCATCATTATAAAGTAGCTACTTTCAGTGCCAACACATAAGCTGCGTTATATTACCCTATAACAGCAGTAGCATGTATTTCAAGAAGCGCTTCATACTCTGAGAATCTGGTAGCAGAACGTATTGACAGCACTTACCTTTGCAACCACATATAATAGGTCTTACTGAACAATAAGGTCTCGTTTATGCAAGGAAATAAGAGCGACTGTACAAAAATTCATAGACCATGTCACATAAACCAGCATACATTCAGGAGCTCCCTTGGAGTTCTTCATTTCAGTCAAAACATTCAAATAAAGAGAAATGTAAATTTCAGATTAAAATTCTGTCCCAAATGATGAGAATATTCAGGGCTTTGTTACTGTGCACAGGCCAAAAATACTGCATCGTTAGGATGTGCAACATACTTGACTTTTCTAAACATATGTAATTAAGAAAATATTTCCAGAAAGCAAATGAATTTGAAATTCAAGGAAGATTAATAGAACAAATATGACAAATTTACGTTTTGTACAATGGTAGCAAGCTGCAGAATAAAAATCAGTAGCTATCATTATCTAAAGCTCTTCATCTAATGCTGTAGAGAGAAAAACCATTGATACATACTGTACACACATTTTTATCCATGTGTATAAATCAAAGGAAACAGCTTCCTTTAAGGCAAGCATATGAAGATACTACAGCAAGATACAAATTAAATATTCATACATTCAATATTTCAAAATAAGGAATTTGGATATACACATGCATAATTTAAGTTCTATAGTGAAACCTGTCTACAGAGGCCATTTCTACTGTATTTCAACGGCATTGAAACTTGAAATGTACAATGCAGCCTTTCCATGCTGTGTTAAAACTTTAAAGTATATAGTAATTCATTTCAGGCACTAAACATAGAGTAAAGGCCACCTTATGCGCACGGCGCTTTTCCACAGGAACTACTGCTTTGCCCTTATTCATTAAAGCTCCATGAGCGCTATGAAACCCTGTGTCAGTCACAGCACTTCTCTACAAGGTGGCTTCAGACTGCTGCAGGAGCTACTCACTGGAAACACAAGTTTAATAGGTAACTTCAGAGCAGGTTTTAAGGTTTATAGTTCCTGAAGAAACACATCAGTGGAAATTTACTGCCAGTCAAATTCTGATCTGAGGCACCTGCTTCAAACTCCATGGAGCTGGTGCTCAAATATGAAGCCTGAATTTGACCCTTTACACTGTTTTTATGTATTTATTTAAGGCTCTTCAGAGAAAAAGACTAGACTTCAGACCTTTTTAACTGGCAAAAGACAGCAATGTAATAACAGGCTTTGCAGCAATATGCTGTGAGATAAGGACAATTCTTTGTGAACACAGAACAGTGGTTTACATATAGCAACATAGAGATACTAAATTTTTGGAGCTTATAAATTCCTATACAGGCAAAAAAACATAGTGGAGGGAAAAAATGTAACCCATTTATCACTCTGAAATATCTCCTTCTATATGTATCTAAAGGTACTGTCATTCCTCCCCCTGTATTTAAAACTTTGCTAGTAAGAAGGAACTCTCCCCATGAATTATTTATATGGTTTTATTATTTTGTTTATTAGCAGAAGTTAAATATATTATTTCAGCTATCAAAAGGCTCATTAAAAAGCACCCTTTTCATTTTGACAAAAATATCTGTAGTAAACTTTAAGGATAACTGGAGATTAATTAACAATGGAAATATAGAACAACTCCGTTTCTATACATTTTAAAGTAAACATTTATCTTTGTTCCTTAAATGTCACTCATGTGATCTTGACACACCTATGAAATAACAGAAGCAAAAGCTAAATAAATAGAAAAGCAGTATTAAGCAAAATAAAACTAAATAAAATTAGTATCTACATGGTAGATTACTCATTGAAAATCATCTATGGATTCTGCAAAGAATATATTTTTGCCTTAGAGCTAGTACTTTAATTTTCAAGAACCAAGAAAGAAAAAAAAAAAATCAAAACTAGTCAGTAACAATGCAGCGTCGAAAAGCAATAAACTCAAAATTAAGTTATAAATAATTTAAAGCATGTCATGAAGATGTATTAATAATTCATCAGATAAATAATTTACTAAATAATCAAATAAATAAATAATGAAATACATAAATAAATCAGCAAATAAATAATTCTGCAAAATAACCTAAACAATAAGTCACTAAAACAAATGACAAACCTGCAAAACTACAATGATTTTCTAAATTCTGATAGTTTTAAATAAACAAATGTATATAAACTAGATCAATCTTTGGTGGATAGAGAAATATTTTTCACTGCTATTGGTAAATTCCTGATTACACTGCATAAGGATACAATTTTAGATTTTACAAGACTGCAGATTTTTCCCCTTGTAAATTATTAACACGATTGCTACAATATATCTTGCTCTGTATTTTACAAGTAATCCCTTTACGTAGCTCATTTTTCCCCCCCAAAATGAAAATCCCCTTACAACATTCTTAATTCACTTCCCCGCCGCCACCCTGCAAGCACAGTACTTACAATACTGCAGTCGCCTTCTTGGTGGTTCTCTTAGCAGCTTCTGCAAACCTTCAGAAGTTTTGCTGCAGGGGGAAAACAAGTAGAATAACCTTAATTATTACAGATGGTATCTCATTCATTAGTGGATGACAACATTTTATTTGAAAGCACAAGAAAAGCTGTTTTATAATTCTACAAAGCAACTTAATGTGAAACAACCATTATAGTTTGCAGACTACCAAAAGTTTTTAGAAGTCTTTGGTGGAATGAGTTCAAGCAGACTGAGGCCTGTTTCTTGTATTTAAGCTGACACACAATCTGTGCAAATTGGCAGTAACTCAGATGTAAAGACAAACCATGAGAAGGACAAAATACTTGGCTGACATCTAATGTTATCCTTGATTTTCGAAGTTCATAGTCCTTGAAAGAACACAACGAGACCATTTAATATCCACTGTCTAAGTACATTCACAATTTAATTATCACACTGCGCTCCAAAGCCAACACTGACACCACAGAGGTCAAAACTCACTGATCTCCTGAATCAGTTTACATTCCCTATTTATTTTAATGAATAATATTGACAGTCACCACAGTTTTCTTCCAAGCAGCATTTTGTAGATAAAGCATTGAAAGAAATGTGCCAGAAGTGTAATCACATTATCAATTTTTATCTGTACTGTCTAAAAGGAGGTTTATTTGCTTCCTACTATAACACACATTACAGGAAAGAGATTTTCCAAGCCACGTCACAGTCTTGATCTCTATACTGGCCTGTGATACCGAATGAATGCATCAAACCCGAAGTTCCTGTTCAACTACGTGTCATATACGTACATATTTTTTTGCCATTTGGTTCAAAGGAAGTCACTAAGCTATGTTGCTTCTGCTGTTGGGATCTCAGACAGGGATAGTTTATAGTATTTCAGCATTTAAAAGTATAAAGGACAATTTACTCTTAAAATTACCTTGGCACATTTTATTTAACAAGTCTCAAATTCTCTTCAGGGATTATAATAAGGAAACACTTTGCTTAATCATAAATTTTATATTTATCTTGGCTAAACACCCTCCTTTGGATAGACTGCCATGTTTTGTCAAGAAAAATCAACACAGTGGAAATGAAGTACTTGTTCTGTTGTGTGGTCATTCAAAAGAGTATGTAGAAGTAATGTAAATGTGCACCAGTGCTGCTGATAATTTCACGCTCTCATACACTCATTTCAATTTGCTTTAAAAAGGACTATTCCTCCTGGCTAAATATAGTCATCATGAAAAAGCCTATCTCCCTTTTGAGCTAATAATATTGCAAGCCCCAAAACACAACAGTACGAAAAACTTACGTAACGTTTTAAGGAACCTGAACCACTTCTTTCTCAGAAGATATTTTACTGAAATGACACAAACAAGACCACAGTTTTTGCTATGGTATTCTCTTTTACTACTGAGATTTGTGCTTTTAAAAATGACACCTCCCTCTCATTATGTACCCCACCCTCACAAACAAAAATCACAAATACCCTACACCCCTCTTTTTTAAGGTAATTGACCCTCAAAAAAACCACTATGTACCCTTTCCAGATTTAAAAGTTTTTAAGGATAACTGGGACATAAAATGGCTCAGGAATGATCCTGAGATTTTGGAATCAGATTTCCTGTAGAAAATACCACTAAGTAATAAATTATTTTCATTCATCTTCTGCTTGGCAGCTTTCTGGTGGGGAAGTGTCACTTCATTACTGAGTTATAGCAGAACCCAGAAGTATTATTAGGGTGATTGATGTCATAAAAACATTTATTTTTTTCTTTTAAAAATCTTCTTCTTTTTAATTACCATAGTGTTTAATTTTTGCTTTCTAGGTATGATTGCTGAACTGATCTCCTCATGGTAGTACTTTTTGTGTCAATTAGAGGGCCACCATTCTCTGCTTAAACGGATACAGAAGTTATCTGAAGAAGCCTCGGGTGGAAGGTAATACAGCAAATGACCTGGCAAACAGGCTCCTTTACCACTTCCACAACCAAAACAAATTCCCACCCTGGACAGGAGGTAAAGCATAGAAAAGAAACTGAATTTGAGTCTTTTCCTGAGATCTCCCAGCTGGTTCTCTTCTCCCCACATCAACAAACGTAATGTTGTCCATGCCTTTACTCAAGAGAGCACGTGAAACTCTGGTCAGGGGAAGGATACAGCAAACTACAGGGCCATTCCAGGGCATGTTACAGACCACGGACACCAGGAATGAAGCAGCGCTGGGAGCGCAGTACTGTGCCCAGGCTCGGAAGCAGACTGCTGCAAAACATAGGCCGCGTTGCTGCTGCTATTCAAGTTAATTTAGGTAATAATGTAAGGAACTGCATTGTACCACACATGCGGACATAACTTCAAATCTTTATAATGGCAAAAAATAAGGCTGCCTGTAAAAAGCACTGAGCAATAAGATCTCCTGCTGTCCTCTCTACCCTTTAGCAGGCCATCAATAGGGAACGTCGTCAACTGCAGGTACTAATTAGCTCCAAGGAGGTACTGTTGCTTCTTCCACTTGAGAGCTCATCAAATACATAGTGCCCAAAGGAAACTGGAGCGAGAGGTAAGTATTTCAAAATTTAGGCCAGGAAAAAAAATGATTTCAAATATTCAGGAGCATAAAAACAGGCACAAATTGATGCTAGAGAGCCACTTAATAAAAATAAAGCTAATGTAAGGTTTCAATTCCTGGCTGTGCCTCCAATTCCAAGGAGTCTTTGAATTCTTACAAGTTACATGGAACACTTTGTATTACACATTAAAAAGAATAAAAAAAGATTGCAGTCATTTATTATATTCAGGAACTTAAATAGCGTGCAAATTCTTTACAGGCCTCTCTATTACAAATCACCAATTAACTTAAAAATTAGCCTCTTGGTCCACACCACATAGACAGACACTTCTGTGACTTAGGACTGTATTCCTTTAGAATTTTTATTGTACTTCTATTACCTGTCTCACTGATTGTTGTCTTATCATAAAAAGGAATAAAAGTGCTTATGATATACACTGCATAAATCCAACTACAGACTTTTAAAGCAAGCCAATCTTACAAAGAGTTACAGTTCAGTTTTGAGCATGCATTTGGCAAGACTGTTGAATATTTCTTGAATAAATTCTTTAACCAGCTTCTTCCAACTGTCTCTTAGTAAAATAACAATTTTAACATATTAAAACATATAGTAAAATGTCAAATTCCAAGGTTCTGAATCAACTGCCATCACTACAACACAGAGCTCACTTGGCTGTTATGATCCACATTTCCTAGTCGATTTTTAGATAAAAACAAGCAGATTACTAGCAAAAGTTTATCTCAAATTCCCCCATGTACAGCCTGCCACATTAAATATATGCAAATCAACCTTCTTCTCCTCTAGTTTTTTTTGAGCTGACAACTCATATGACCTGAAGCCATGGTTAACGATTACAATTATTTGACTTTCATATTTATACAATCAGTCATCAGATATGCATGTTAATTGATTTCAACAGATAGCTTTGTATTCTAATGATCAACAGAAAGCCCACATTTTGACTCACCCCTTGATTTATAAAAAAGATAAAACTCATAATTTCTCACCATTAACCCTTTGTCAGATTGATAGGCAGCATTCACCACTGACTTCTACAAAATATGCTAACCCGGAACTACTCCCAACTGCAAGATCTTTATTTTGATAGCAAAACTTGATTTTCCAACTGAAGACCCTGTTCTACAGCATTTAAAAATACAGTTGCCACATTACTTAAACAAGCCATTTTCTATTAAACAGAAATGATCAAACATTAATACTGCTTAAATAAATGGACTAGGCAAAGAATAATAATTATTTCATATTTACATTTTGCTACTTAAGGCTCCTTCCCTCTCTTTCAAAGAATCTTAATGCCATACCTCCTGATTCTTAATGAGCTCTCAAATGGCATATGCTTGATTGAGGACAGTTCTGAAGTTAAGAGCCTTATTGCTCAAGTAATACACTTTCTACAATAAAGAAGGTTTTAATGCAAAACCATTCAGTAACACTTTTTGTGACGGCGACAGAGGAATCAGTCTTATTTCTTTACGTGGCTAAAGAACGATTCTTTCCAATTACAAGTTTATTTCACATTCCCTAATTACTGAAGCATCAAACTCCAAAGTATGAAGTGCACAAATCTGCGCACAAAGGACTGCTTTGTAAGTTCAGAGAGTCTGCAATCACAACCCTTCAGAATTAATTCTGGACTGCTCTTTCAGAATAGTCACATAAAAATAGCGAGAATATTACACCTTATTCTCAGAAAGATCAGATCGTGCTTTATTCCAAAAATAAAATAACTCTCCCAGTTTAGGCCTTAACCTGTCATTGGACTAGAGATTTATGCTACAATTTTTTGTAAAACATGAGCTGCCCCATTCCTTTATCAGTATATTTTAATACCAATACAGATACTTTAATTTCTGCAGAAGATATTTTTTTCTATTTCTTATCAATAACTAAATGTATTAAGCCTATTTACCTGTTATCCGGGTAAGCACCAAAAGCCCCAAACTCAATGCTAATCTATTTTTTTGGCTCTCTCTTCCAACTAATTTCAAGTGAAATGTGTCCACTGTGAGATTTTGAGATACCTATTCTAGAAAAGCAGCCCTGACATTAGAGCACTCACCTCAGATATATAACTCTGATTCACGTTCCTGTCATGTTTCACAGACAAGAGGAACTTTAAAGCTGTGTTCCCACAATTTTGAGCAGGTACCTTAACCACTCTCAGGTTTAATTCACATTTCTGTTTTTTCCCCAAAAGGTCCTGATCTAATTGTTTTTCCTTAATCTAAGGTCAGCCACTTGGCAACTGTTGCTAATGCATATACATTCAATCTTTCCCTTATCGGTGAGAACTTTTGGTTTTCAAAAGACTTTGATTTCATCCTGAACCTAGTGAGAAAATGATGGGGAAACCCATCTCACATGAATCTCTCAGTTTTAACTCCACAGATAGCAAAGCTAAATGTCTGTGGCTCATTTTAGTGCAGTGCTACAAACCAACCTCTGCCTTGCAGACTGCCTACAGCTTGTCAGTCACCAACCTGGGTAGTTATCAACCTGGTTGATAACCTAGTTACAGACCTGGTCACTTCAGCTACAGAGAAGAATAAGTAAAATTTAAAAAATGCATAAGTACAGGCTAACTAAGCCAAAACAGGGCTCATCTGACTCACAGGAATATTAACAGCAAACGACATTAAAACCGATATCAACATTTTGGCCAAGATGCCTGAACTACAAAAACATTAGTGTTAAAAATATTACGTATTACAGAAGGGATTTTATCTCTGTTGAAACTTCGTTTTTTAATCATCTGTTTTCATCTTCCTCTCTCCTCAGAAGGAACTGAAAGTTGGGGTTGCAACTCCACATACTGTTTGAGAACATTTTGTTACTGATATTATTTAACAGTTCTTAAACGAGCAAAGCATTTATCACACACTACCATTCAGTTATAAAGACAAGGACATTTAATGGGACTGGACTACAAATAACAGTTTGAACAAAACATCAATGCTCTTACAAACAAAGGAGAAAGGAAAAAAGTGAAAACTGGATGAATATGAGCTCAACTAGGTAGAGCCTACTTTGTGGTTGTATAATGAGAAACCGTCTGAAAGCGGAAGAAACCTCATCTGAGTGTTAGTCCTGCAGCCATGCCAGAAATCCACCACGCTGACAGCAGACGACGTTGAGACCCTGTGCCTGACTGCCACCTTTCTTAGCATTAGGCACCTCTATCCTAAGGTGCTCCGGTTTGATTAAAGATCCTTTAGAGAAGAGTCTTCCATTGTCATTGATGTAGAAGCCACGGCCTTAAAAGGGTTTAGCTGACTCCATATCAAAAACATTTATTATTTCATAACTCATTGCATAACATCAAGAAAGATAAAACAAAAAAGTATCATACCTCATTTAATATTTAGTATTTAATCTGAGAAACAGGTTAATAAAAACAGCAACAGTTTGTACAAAACTGAGCCACTACTTCGATACTCCCTATTCATGGTAGGGCACACAAACGCTCACTCTCTCAAATGCCCTCCCACGTGTGAAGGCTCCTGCTGAACAGCAGTGTCCCTGGGGGAATTACTGCTGTGACGAACGGACAAAATGCGCAAATCTCAAATGCTAAAAGAATGAAAGAGTACGTAATTTATCTTAGAACGAGTGAACATTTCACAGAGTATCATCAAGTTAGTACACACAAACGGCACCAGAAAAACGCAGCAAATTTCGACCCTATTAGTAGATGGATGAAGAAGATGTAAGGATCATCAGTGAAGAACTAAATTGCTGCATTTTATTTTAAAGATGCATAAATTCAACATTTTAACTTAAATATTTAAGAATGATTTTATTTTGTACACTTTATGTCTCTTGGCACATGAAGCTGAAGATCCAAGTGTAAAGAATAACACATTTGGAACGCTGAGTTATATTAACATCGTACTAGCTATAACAGTTCAACAGATTTCTCTGCGTTTTTGCATGCTGCTGAATAAATGACTCTGGAATTAGCTTACTTTTCTTAGAGGCACTATAAGATTATTTCTTAGTCTCCTCCTCTTTGATTTAGTACACCTCTTAAGATAATTTATTAATGTTTTGGATATCTCATTCATCATCCATTATTACTGGTGTCATAAATTAGAAGAATGGAACAAAGCACTGGACTATACACTTTTTCCATATTCATCAATAAAATAACCACCTCTGCTAGAAAGCAATGCACACACACAAAAAAAAAAGAGTTGGTTTATCTGCTAGACTGAAAGTGGCACGATTTTTTGAATACCTTAAGCCTTCATTGGAAATATGTGAAAAACTTCACCTTCAAATATAAAAAGATACGTCTGCCAAAGACAAAAGCACATGTTAGAAATTGCTACACCCTATATGCTACTCAGGCGAAGTAGAAGGCTGATTAAATACAAATCTTCAACAAAAACATGGACTGATAACTTAAAATGTACTTTTGTCAGTGTACTACAAAGTACTAAACAGAGAAGGGAAGAGTCAGCTAACAAACCTAAATGGCAGCATCATATCTCAGAAAGTTTCCCAAGTTACCTAAACTTGGCTAGGAAAAGAGCAAAATAAATGGTATTTTGCCAACTTTGTTTGTTTGTTTTTAATTAAGATGACCTAAACATAAAGGATATTGGAAAAGTCAATTTTGAAAATTTTAAAGATTTTCAAGACCATGATCATTAACAGGCATCCTCAGCATCCACACAGGCATATGTATAACAAAGAAAGTACAAGAAGGAAGACAGAATTAACGTTACTATGAGAATATTAACTATCAGTGCAAATAAGTATATAATGTCCACACTAAAATAATTTTCTTACTTAAGTTTGAATTTTTAAAAATTCACATTTTGCTATTTTAGGCAACAGTTCAGTTGACGTTTTGTACACATTTACTCTTTAAATTTCTGTACATAAAAGAAAAACGCTCATTATGGTAAAGGAACATTTCAAATGAAATTTTATTCTACTAGTCCCTTTCTAACTATTACATAAAAAGTTTGAACCATGTCTAGTAATTCATTAATGAGATCTGATACTGAAGAATTCTAAGTTCTTATAGTGAAAGAAGGAAAAAATCCACATATGTAAACTGAGGAAAAGATCAAATTAGGAAGCATATATCTAATTGCTACACAGGGAAGAAATTATTATGTTATTTTTTCTTTTAGCAACATTACATATTTTGGGCTCCAGCAATGGAGTTGAAAATTTTTCCAACTAAATAAAACAACTTTATTCATTGCGCTAACTACAAATTAGGCCTACTGCTCATTTCCCTACAAAAATGAACTATTTCCCATGTAGAACCACTGCTATTTGGGATAATAACTCATGATTAACAAAGCATACTTTTTAAAATTCAACTAAACCCATATATAGATAGGTGCATTTTTCATTCAGTTATGTATAGAATTATTAATGAAACTGCCTGGGACTCGTGTATGACATTTACCTATATTAAAATTACCAATGGAATGGAAAAATGGAATGACTGACATGTGAGCTGCGGGTTTTGTTAGTCCCCAGTTTCATCAGTTTTTGATAATGACCACGATACCTGCTATTCAGTTTATAAGAGGAGCTTACAATCAAAAAGAACTTTGTCATTACAGGACCAAAATAGGCAGTGTTCCCTTGTATTCAGACATCTACAGCTACAGCATTCACACAAAAGTGGAGAAACAAATCCCTCCTGTGCTTGAGAGCAGCTATTTACTCGCTCTTGTCTCTGCTCCACTTTGTATAAAATGTGCATTGTCAGTGAAACAGAGTCTTTTCCCTGATGCTTAAGGTATTCACCCTACATGCAGGTTCCTTAAAGTCAATTTATAACCCCAGTGAATTTCTAATTTATACCACAGGAAGCTGTAGTATAAAGAAGACAGCAGGCAGGTCATATCCAAAATTTCCACCAACTGTCTACATTACAAAATAAAAAATAAAAGCCGTCTATTACAAGCTAAAATTATTTCTGGTGGAGGAAAAACTTTACTGAATCCAGTCTCCCATGACCCACACTAGTGGGCAACTAGTGGGCAACTTTGCCAAATAAAAAAAGAGCAATTTTACCAAGTAAAAAAATGTGCCAGCATGGTAGTACCAAGTCCTGCAAATTTCACCAGTTTAGTTCCCAAACTTCTGGGATTTTCTCCTTACTCTTCTTTTGACTTCCGAGTAGAAAAGTTATGTACAGAACGGTTTACAGAGCTTCAGTCAAGGAACAGCCTCTGATTTACCTCAATCATTTTTTAAAAGGTATTGGACTCCAATATATTAATTTTGGGATGCCAGGAAGGTTTAACTTTTCCTCATGTAAAGAATTATTTTTTTACTTAAAACCAATATCCAGTTGAAGGGTATCTAAAATTATCCAATATTCATGATTTTCCAGACAAACAAGCAAGTAACCTATTCTCTAATCGAAACACATCATTTCACTTGTTAATGACATATTTCAACATTAATTAATGACTGTGTGAAAGCACTGAAAACTCATGAAAATAACGCTTTAACTTACTCTATGTCAAATTTGGAATGCATAAATCTCCTCAAATACTTATGCCAACCTAACTTTCCTTTGACTCTTGTACTGTGTACTGTAACTTTCAGGCCTGCAGAACATGTCACCAATGAACACTAACTTCTACGATGACTAGATGTTACACCCCCAGAAGCAGATGAAGGTAAAGCCCATTTGATTAGGAACTAACAGAAACTTGAACTCAACTACTTTATTTGATTTTTAACCATTTTTTTTTTCTCAAGTCACTTTTTATTAAAGATGGTGACAGATGAGACAGACTGTCAAAGAAGGATTCAGATGTTTATACATCTGCTAGACTGGATCAATATCCCCAAATGTTGATTAACATGGTGGTTTTAAGGGTCACCACTGTCATGTTTCCTAATCCTAGAAATCACATGGAAGTCAAAGCTTGGCTTCTCAACAACATGCTATCTTCTATATCCTGCCAAGTGCCTATTCACCAGTGGGCACATATTTTTAAGTCCTATATATTAGAACATAAGCCTGGATATGGGGCTGTGGCAACACACACAAATGGATGGAGGAAATTAGAAAAACAGTAGACTTAAAGCACAGAAACAAATGGAAGGGGAAAGAGAAGACAGCCAGGTAGAGAAGAAAAAGAGTTCTATCAATTCTATCAACTCTACCAGGAGTCCTTTATGCTATTGTCTAGAAGGGCATGTAGATTTGCAACCACCCAACACATGGACGAGTGGGAAATAAGCCAGGCAGGAAGTTTCTGAAGCAGGGACTACAAAGCCGTAGTTGAACGTGGAGGACTGGAAACGAAAGAGAGGGTATTCCAGAGGAGGCTGGTAGCGGTAGAGGGCAGAAACTGATGTCATCAAGATACCCTTCCATATGGTCAGTGAGACTTATTTCCCTGACACAATTGCTACTAATAAAGTATACAGTTATGGAGTTTACTACAGGTACGCAATCTAGTAACTATTAAACCAGTATTATTAAATTTGGCATCTGTTAGAACCATACCACAAATTTTGACAAAGAAGCAGGGCAATCCTTATTCACTCTCGTTCCAGTGGCCGGGAGCCGCGGAGCTGCTCCCGCACAACGAGGGCCGTGAGCAGAGAACGCCGCTGCGCCGTCACGCACGTGCAAGAAAAGCCAAGGCTCAAATGACTGTGCTGATCTCTGACTGAAACTTTAAATCAAATCAGTCTCTTCAAAACAAAAAGTAAAGCCACAGCCAGCAATAGCCTACTGTTATTTTTTGATGTCACAAACATCAGATATTCTTAATCACAGTAAAATGACGCTAACAAAGCAAAGGTACTGACCCAGGCCCAGAAACAACACTGGGACTACTTTTCCCAATTAATCTTACTTTTCCTCCTGTCACCTAAATGTCAGTATTCATTCTTACTAACAACAGTACTTTAAAGCTTTAACCGGCTCTAGAATATTTTTTCTTCTGCTATCTAAATGTGAGCAACTGTTCAGATTCGGTCACTGACTAAATTCCGTGTTACCCATATTTTATTTCTCACATGGAAATCTGATTCTCACTCACAAGATTCCAAGATAAAACACTTCACTGACACAGATCAGAATCCTGTTAAAAAAGTAAGAGCCTTAAGATACAATATTTCATGTTTATTCAAATAAAAGTAATTTAAAATATCTGCATTTGCTCTTCCCAAATTATCCTTACCTATCCTACCTGAACTCCCAAATCATGGCATCACCTCTACTGTCCACATAATTCTGCCCTTCCTTCCTTCACAAACAACTGTAATTTAAAAAAGCCCACTTCACTAAATTCATTTCAGATTGTTTTATTCATAAGATTTCTGATGTTACTCATTAAAAATCATATCCATCAACATTTGCTTTTAAATTTTAGATATGACTTTATTTGAAATAAAATTTTAACCCATATCAAGTAAACTAACGTCAACATTAGTTTCACTGTAGCCACTATAGAGCAGTAACAGCAGAAATAAATAATTAATGAAGAGAAACAGATGTAGAAGCTATGGACAGAGAATAGTTTAACTGACTAGTGCACAGCCTTTTCTGCCCACCACTCAGCTCCAGTAAATTTATCTTGACTATAATTCTAGTGGTTATTTCAAGTCTGGTGGGTTTTAAGACTTTTCCACCGCTGAAGTCAGCAGTCCAGTTGCTCATGACTTTGAGTACAGTCCAATTTTCCCTTCCTGGAACAAATCGGAAGCAGCCCGAAGCCTATGATTTCAACACTTCACTTCGTGAACTGAGTGCTTACTCAGCAGGAATCCAGAAAGTAAAGCATGATTTCACTTGTCCATACTAGCACTTCATATCCATTTTACATAAGAACCCATAACGATAACAAGTGTATTGTTTGACAGGCAGCAAAAACATATGGGCAACCAACAGATATTTCATCTGACCCCCTGTCAGATCAACTAATTTTCTTAACAGAGAGAAAAGCTTTTACAGCAGCAAATCAAGACAACAAAGAAATCCTCTCAAATGTTAGAAAAAGCCAAAGAATAAATGCTGTGAGGAAATGAACTGTATTTAAAAAATAAACTGCATCAAAGTAATTCTCTAGACTACTGTTCAAGCTTTGTTTTCAGTAATGTACAGTATCACATGCAATACTTCACAGTAATTTCATGAAATCATATGCTTGTCAGAAGGAGATGCCATTATTTTATTTATTATTTATAGGCTACCTAACCAGAGTGCTTGCTTGCTATCTGTTTCATTTGAACCTTAAATTCCACCCCCACAATGCTTATTAAAAAAAAATAATAATAGAGATAGCTTGACTGATGGCATCAGTTAAAGTCCAAAATCTAAACATGAAGCAAAGTCATACACAAACAGCAGAAATAATGCCCAGGTAAGTTTTATACACTGTACTTTTAATCATCTTCTGTACTTTTACGGAAATATCTCAACTTGGAAAACATAATCTCAACGTTCTTTAACATTTTTGATTATGAGGGATTACCTTCAGGATTGAAAGAAGCATGCCATGAATACCAATTGCACAGGATCTTAAATGTAAACAGAATTTTGCTGCAGTTCAGCTCCATTTCTAGTCACATGGCAAGACAATATGAAGATTGCATAAGCCAAGGTTTGCTAAAACAGTTCTGCTGTAAGTCTGGGTCACCACACCGTAACCTGTAGTCATTCATCCTCCTTTATTCCACATACTATTCTTTATTCCCTGCTGAACTAGAGACTCCTAAAACAAAAATTTTCAAATCACTGACTGCAAAATATATAAACTAAGCTTAAGAAGTGCAAGCAGAACATAGAATAAAAGTTCTTAAATTTCTGCTTATACCTCCATATTTCATACTTTACTGTGCTCTCATGACATGAGATGAACGATTTCACCTAAAAAAAAAAAAAAAAAAAAGTATTGCCATAACGTGGTCTTTATCCACCTTGCGCACACATCTGTGGCTAAGGGTAGTAACACCTTCCCTGTCCAAAGAGGTGTCTATATCAAGTTCAGTAAATACAGCCTGCCTTCGCAGGAAAGCTCTGGGGGCCTAGGGCAGCACTAACCGTGTGCGAAAGGGCTACCCAAATGGTGAGCTAGGACTCTAACAGTGCTCTAGGAAGCTCCAGCTGCTTCCTGGCCAGAATGCTCCAGATAGCTTTTCAGGACCATGATTTACAGAAAGCATTTAAAAATCAGAAATAATTTAAGCTAGTGTGTGAATATATTAGGCTTGTATATCCAATTTATAATTCTCAAGTGCTTATATGTATTCACAGCATCCCTTGTATTGGCCAGATACTGAAAATTTCCCAGCATCCATTATTGTTTTATGAAGAAAACGTAAATAAAAATGAAAATGAAACGCAATCCAACTCATTTTTCTTGTTTATTAGAGAATTAAGAGAATAGGTGGTGCTTGGAGACGTGATTTCATGGACTGTCAGAACCAAGACACATTTGGTGACATAAGCATATATGTCAAGGTCATGCATAGCTGAATGGTCAGATGTGTGTGATATGAATATTTCAATTAAAGAACAAGAACTGTCTTTCTTAATAGCTCATATATTATCAGCTGTCCTTGTATATTAAAGAGCAGACATATCAGATGTATAAAGAGAAAACTCAGGGCAAACAGAGAACTCAACTTTGGCAGAACACCACCGGGTGTCAGCCCGCAAAACAAAATAAAAACGATTATTCTAAGAAATGCAGAGGTCATTATGCCAGACTTTCAGCGTGTCCAGTCAACAGACTGAGATCAAATTCAGATGCAGCCATTCAAATTCAGCCCAGTGTTGGTTTCTATTTGCTTATTTTTGGCAATATAAATTTCTTTCATATTCTCTGCCAAACACCAGTGGTGGTTTTGGGCATAAGATTTAACAAGATGTCCAAGCAGGCAGACTGAACAACCCTGCGTGAGCCTCCAACCGCTCTCTCACGCCACCCTGCTCCCGGGCAAGGGCGTTGCAAATGAAGGTTTAGCTGGCCAGAGGGAAACTGAAGTACAGCGTGAATCTCACCTCATCACAGTCATTGCCCTCCAGACAGATGGTTCCCTGCCATTTCATCACCAGTGTTCAAGGGTGGCACCAACCAAGGGCCTCTGTCCCATCCTGTGATGTCGCATCCCTTGCATTAGTGAGTCACAGAGAGTTCTCCTAGCGACCAGGCTGGCTGAGACTGGACAGAGAGGATGGATTTCTTTTTCTTTTCATTACTGTATTAACAAAATGACCAGTCTTTTAAAGACTTTAGCCTAGAAATGCCATTAGTTCCAAGAATGCACAGCAGGGTCCAATGCAAGCAGAGGATCCATGGCCAATTAGGTGTTAGAGACAACAGACTTTACAACTGTATATTTAAATTCATCTCAAATCAAATAGTAATTTATCTATTGTTATCAGTTCCTGATACTTCTCAATGATGAAATCATTGCAAACTACAGCTCAGTTTAAAGATAAAGGCTTTAAAGATAAATTCTCTCACAGCTGAAAAAACTAGCACTCAACTTTTCATTTACTCTGAAGTTAATCTGATTATTAATTTTAGAAGTAGTTTGGTCAGAGTGAGTGGGAAACACTAGTTAAAATACAATACCACCAATCTAGAGAACTGTTGGCAACTTGAGTCTCTTTTTATTGGAGGAGAAAGCATAGATAATACACAGTGCGCCACAAATGTCAGTTTAGTCTTCCACTGTAGATGTTTTTCTTTTTAAAGAAAACTGAATATTTGAGAACAAATTTGTGCACTCTTTCATCTATCAAGTACATCTTCATCACCATCTTCATCACTCAGATTCAAAATGAGGTGATCTTCATCTACTCTTCATCTTCTAAAACACTGGTTCATATCTAAAACCTTGGGGTTTTTCTTTAAGACCCATACATGTAAGATTGAAACTGTCTCCACAGCTAAAATTCTAATTTTCCCTTCTCATCAGTGTAGTCCATCTGGCCTCCCTACAAATCCATGCAGTGAATATCTAAAATATTCATCACACTGGCTGCCAAGATATTCACTAACTGTACACTGTTTTTAGTGATCCTTTCTTCAGCAAATTTACACCACTTTTTTTTGTCCAACCCTTATCACTGTATGCCACTTTAGAATAATCCACCAAAATCTTAGTTAAAACCCTTGTATAAGTCTATTTCTTCCATTACTCCTACAAATGCAGATGGCCAATATAACCTGCTAACATAACTAATACCAACTCCCCTCTTACTGGGTACCTTTTTTAAAAAGAATGTATTTTTACTGTAAGCACACCTTTTTCTTCCTTGCTCACATCTCCCTTCTATCTTCCAATTACTTCTGTTGGTATTGGGCCTACTTGCAAGTTGTAAATGCAGAAGCAGAGAAGACAGTCACATACAAAAATCAGGCAGACAAAAGGTCGAGACATACATTGTATTAAACAAAATAGAGTAACAGTCCTGCCTGAAAGTTACCTTGTGACTTCTGACTATGACTATCTGCACTTGCAGATGCCTCACATGTTCATGGGCTAAAGGATAAATAAACAGCAGCTCTAGAAATTGAAGTTCTGAAGCCAACTTACAAATATTATAGCATATGAGTTCACCAACAAACTTTTATTCCAATCTGGGTAGGCTGCTACTAGCAGTAAAATGATGTTCATTTAGCTCAAATTTGCCCTCTTCCCAGTAAGATTACTCAATCATACACTATTATGGCAACTTAATGTAAAAAAAATAGTCTCACCCAGCAGCTAGGAAACAGCACTGGTAGGTTCTCATTTCTGCCTATACCAGTCTTCAACACTGACTCCTAGACAGAGCTATTTTTCTTTTAGCGTAAGATCTTTGTGTAAAATTTAGGAAGACCGGAACAAATAATAAAAACAAATGAGAAGTTTCTTTATTCACTGGGTTGTAGAGCAGACAGGAGTGCTATTAAAGTAACACAGCATCTCAGGTGCACTTGGAAAAGCTGATGGTGCCACTTGGCCATTCTGCAGGGGGTCCCTCAATCCATCCCAGCTGTCCCTAAATCAAAGTGGAGCTCCTGCTCTTTGATCTTGCCTCTCAGTTTTACAAGGACTGAACTTCCAGATAAAATATATTTGGTCCATAAATATTTTCATTTCATCTTGGGTAAGGAATTCCTCTCAGTGCACCCTAAAAACGTGCTTAAAACTCAAGATGGGACAAAGGTCAGTACCGAGCAGGAATCATCTTTTCTAACTATGTATATAACAATGTAATATATGACATTGTATCTTGAAGGCCTGTAAACCCAACAATCTCACTGATCAAAGGTGGGGGGAGCAACCCAGATACAAGCACCAAGTGTAAAACAACCATACTCATCACATAAACAGAATGGGGGAAAAAAAATCATTGATTTTTTTTTTTTGAATCTTCAAAAATTCTACAGGAGAAAATTTTTAATTTCAAAATAAATCTGCTTCAAAATTAATGTATTTAAGTTAATATACCAAAAAGCCACATGAAATTGCAAAGGACATTTCAGGCTGACATAAACAGTTTTCTAGAAACTGTGAAGTCAATTCACAGATAAAAAGGTGGAATTTATCTCCATTAACAAATTTTTCTCCAATATAGATATATATAAAGTTTTCAAGACACTGACTTTTGATTTAACATTCTCAGTAGTTTTGTACACAGTAAAGACACCACTGACCTGTTTAGAAGAAACCTTTTCACTGATTTGGACATCAGTTTCCTCTGATTACAGGAAGTCATAAACTTCCTGCTTGCTGCACTTTCCCCTACTGTGCCCATCCACCCTTCTCCCGTACAGCTGGGGAAATTAAATTTACAGAAGTGCAGATTTCTGAACACTCCAGAAGGAAAGAATCTCTTGCACACGCATTTTCACAAAGCAGTAAAACTGACGAGGTATAACCAGTCTAAGTTTCATATATAAATGTGAACTACATTTAAAACCAAGGTCAAATCCTTGGCCCATTATCTAGACTGGCTGGTGCATTGAGCATAAAAACTAAGGGGCACTATGCACTTTAAGAGGTATCAGCACAAGCAGGACTTGGTTTATTCTTCAGTCCAACAAAAGATAATCGTAATTGAATATATTAACTTTTCTCCAAATTGTGTACACTTATCAGCACTATAGGCATACATGCAAATGATACATACCAAAAATGAGTCAGACCTGACGGAGGAAACACTATGCTATTGACTCAGGAATAACTGAAAGTCAAGCAAAGCTCTTGGAACCACATACCTTTTTCTCCACCCCCCCGCCAAATGAGCTATCAGGCTGTATACATTGCATGTTTCCAAGCAACCATTCCAAAATGCATGAAAGCTCTACAGAAAGCAGGACAGGCAAAACAGTCCTCAGTACCCCTATAGAGCCACCCTTCTCACTGAAGAAACTAAGAACCAAATTATTCCTGCTGCATAATTATCAAAAAGCCTTTACATCTTTACATTAAAAGAAAGAAAATCTTTACATTAAAAGAAGTATAATCCTAAATATTTAGTTGTGGTCTTCCTACAGCTATTACAGTAGGATTCTCCTTTTATCTACTCTTTCACCGTACTTTTCAAATGTCTTTTATATTGGTTACTATTTAAACTGTTAAATTGTTTTTCATTTCCATGATTTAATAAACTTGTATGATTTATTAAATATTTTACAATGTGCTCCTGAGTTAACTGCGATGAGATATTATAAAATCAAAGTCTGAAATGGAGCTTTCCCATTGAGTTGCTCTTTGACCTTGAATAACTTGCTTTCTCCACACTGAAAATGATTAATGCCATTTTCATTTATAGATGTAAGGGTCTATAAAACTAATAAGTGTCGATTAATCATGAATAACCTAAACAAAATTTAGTCAAGAAGATACAGAAAAACAAAAGCACCAACTAGACACCGCATCTTCATATTCAGATTTACAGGAATTTCTTTTTGCCACATCGAAAGCAAAATAGATGGGGAAAAAAAAAACAAATAGACTGGTTGTGTATACTATCGAATTTTACGCTACTTTAACAATTCAGAAAAGAGTTCTGAGCATGATTTTAGATAGGTAGAATACAAATATAACAACACTGCAAAAACTACAAAAGGATTTCGTATCTCCATGTATAATGAAAAACACCAGCCTAGAAAAAAATACGGAAAAACAAACTTGTACTCAGCACACTATACCCTTAAATCTGACAGGAATTTGAAGAACTGCACAGTTGAAAGGTTATTCCTCCTCTAAATCTTATTTTGCACCTTCCTTTACAGCCTCCATTGTTGGCCACTGTGAGTGGCAAAACAGTGGCCTGAAATGACAATTCATCCAATTCCAGGTGCAACTTTTATGTCGCATAAGAGTGAATCAAAATATCAAAAAATACACTCCTACAATTCTAGAAAGATTCTTTAATCTTTTAAACAGTCCCATACATTTTCGGAAGTTAAGTCAGTTTCAAATATGCATCAGATGCATATTCAGATGCATACGCTTCTTCCTTACAGTAAAAAGGAAAGGCCAAAAGTATATTTTGTAACACCAGCAATTAAATTAAAAAATAATTTATTATCAAGCATCCACAGTCAACCTAGGTCATTTGAAAAGAAAAGCAAGTATACAAACTACAAAAGCAGGATCAACAAACACAGAATTTACATAGATCAACATGGCAAAGGCAATATTGAATGTTTTTACAAGTATCAGTAAGAAAAATCACCACAGCGATAACATGTGACTATAAAGAGGTGGCAGAAGTGCTAAAAATCATACAGAAAGTCAAAAATATTCAATAAATATTTTCATTCTATAGTTGGAAAGATGCAAAAATGGTATAATTGTGTCATATTATATTGACATTCTTTCTAACTCATTTGTTAAACAGATGTTCCAGATCAGATGTTAAACAACATTGTGAGACAACCATTTTAAATCAGCATACTTGTTAAACTTTATCCAAGAGTCCTAGAGGAGCCAGCCCAGCAAACCTATGGTATGTTCAGGCTCTTTTAAAATATATTTTTAATTTCTATCTGTCTTGAAATGCTATGATACAGAAGAGCGAGAACACTGTGTCAAAGGAAAAAAAAAAAAATCAAGTTTTAAGGCAATGTAATATGATAGAGAATGCAGACAAGATAACAAGAACCAGTGACTAGAAACCAAAAATGGACGCACTCAAAAGCATTCAAACAATAATTGCATATCTTATTTTTAAATGGTGAAAACAATGAATCACTGAAACAAATGACCCAGAAGTAAATGGGAGATTCTCAGTATCTTGATATACTTCTAAAACTATAAGTTTAGAAAAAAAAAAAAAAAAAAGAGACAAAAATTGATGCTGTAACACACTTGAGGTGAAATGTTCGCATATTAAGATAGATTTGATCCCAACTGTAATACAGCGTTAAACAATACAGTACTAAACACAACAATTTAACTTACCAAATCTAATCAAACAAAAGAACTTTCCACATACACACAGCTACATTAACTTGTAGTGCGGTAATAAAGATGCGTAATAAACCTAAGATAAAGATTTGACAAACCATTAAAAAAAGAAAAATCCCCTCCACTTAAATAGGACAGAAGTAAAATGTATTGTTAATTACTATGAGGACTTCTATGCTACTGTCTCTTTTATACTACAAGCTCAACACCAGTGGCAGATGATCCTTCCTACTATTTTCAAATTTCTTCCAGCTAGATTTGAGGTCCTATGCTCCAGTACTACTATAAACCCCAAATTTAGCCATTAACACAGGCAATACCTACTGCTCTCGTGCTGCATTATACATCAGTTTCTATCAACACAAACTGCCAAACATCCAATGTTCAACTCCATGGCCTGGATACAGTTTGAGGAACTGCTCCAGTTTGACTCTCTTATTCCAACTCTCAAGAATAAAAATATGGTGAACTACCGTTAACCAAAGACAGTCACACACGAATGCCCCTAAGACTCAACTAATCATTCTTGTTGCTGCTCAATATCAAAGAATATGACTTATGAGATTATAAAATAATCCAGTATAAGTAGAACTTGAAATTCTGCATCATTTTATGCATTCTTTAGTAAAAGTACTATGATCTCAGAAGCTGCAATATTCAGAGGTAGGGAAGAGGAAGTGACGTGGGTAACAAAAACATTTTAAAGTAAAACACAGTACAGTAGCAATCTTTCTAAAAACAAACAAACAAACAAAAGGAAATGGCAGCAGCTATGGCCATTTTTTTCTGGTCAAAAGAGGATATAAAGCCTCACTAACGTATCAACCAAACACAGGCAAGTAACTCCTCCTTTCATGTTTAGCAGTCCGCTTCCTCTAATAGCGGTACTCAGACAGAGGTATGTATTTTTACTGGATACACTTAATTGTTTTGGGCACTTTGTTGGGCTAGAAGGAAAAAAAAACAGCACACAAAACCTATAGTTTGCCACAGAGAAGAGTGAAGTGAAAGTCAAACAGTTATAGATTGTATCACATTTGCACTCCACAGTCATCACAGGCTCCCGATCCAAAATTCTCTGCAACGTGCTAATCAACAAAGCCTCAAATGGACTAGGGACTGATTAGCTCTGAAACCATCTACTTGCCACAATTCACAGCAACAGCTGCTGTCAATTACAACAACACACCGAGCAGCTTAAGATAAACTCCTAAGGATGGAGCTCAGAGCAAGCTCTCTAAAAAAGAGATCAGCAATAGAATTCATTTCATGACCAGGTATAAAAGGGATCTTTGCATAGTCCTTCCCTAGTGAAAGCAAAGGTACAATAGCAATAACCTGGAGACAGCAAAGAGGACCTCTGAAATGCTCCAAGTCACGTGCAGGCAGAGTATGCATAACACGTCCACCAAATCACACTTTTCTTGCATGTTCATACAAGGTACTGAAGTCCAAAAGAAGCAAGTGATACTCAAAAAAAAAAAAAAAAAAAAAAAAAAAAAAAAAAAAAAAAAAAAAAAAAAAAAAGTCTGAATAAACCCAACACTATAACGCAAAGAAGGAAAAATGTAAAATGAGAAGGAATGTTTTCACTTACATTTCTCAAAGCTGAGTGCCATTCTTGCAAAGTGCCAGAGTGCTTAAGAAAAGCTATCACCCATTTCTTTGTGACAAGTGAGTTTTGCTATCACTGCAGTAGAAACAGAATTATTTGTAAGAATCTAGTTTGTGGCTTTCCTTGACTTTGTGAGAATGTGAAATGAAGTGAAACATACAAGAATTTCATCAGTTTCATCAATAGCTAGGAAACCTACCAGTGCATTGTTCCTACCCACAGCTTAAAACATAACAATTGCTTTAACACCCTGTCCAACTGTGTCTTTATCTAATACTCTGAATGTATCAAAAATGATCTTAATGATAGCAAGTCCAGTAATCGCTACCATTGCACCTGTATCTCTATTCTAGAGTAGCAGCATTTAGGCCTAACAGAACAAATCATGGTGCACGTTAACACACGGGTCAGTGGAGAGAAGTGTGATAATTAACTGACTTAATGTCATTGGGAATAACTAATACATTTATGGAGTAAAGACTGTTTTGAAAAGTGAAAGTCATTACCCTCCACAAACTGTATTTTTCTCCTGTTTCTAGTTTTAGGACCTTCAGCCTGTCAGTTGCAAACATAACAGCAGATGATGATTCAAAGTGAAGTGGAATCTAGGATCAATTTCACTGAATTGGTTTTATTGCTCTCAACTTATTTCTAATAACTTTAATGCCAACAAAGGTATCCCACCTTTATTTGGAATATTTTTAGGAATATATTTTAGGTTTACCTTTCACAAAGGCATTATACATAACTGATTTAGTGTGTGGCAAGTAACAGCAGTGACAACAACAACTTTAATAAAGTTTCACTGGAATGAAATGAGATACTTATGTAGTGCTTTCTAACCAAGTTTCATAGTGCTTTGTAAGGGAGGATAAGCAAGATTACTGAGAGTAAGGTGGTGAATGGATGCTGTAAAGGTGAGTGCCTAGAAAAGCATTGTGGTTTCCTGATTTGCTTTCCAGGACATTTGGGAAGATTAATTGTTCACATATTAACAAATACTGCTGTCTGTTAAGTATTTACACTCACATATACTACTGAAGCAAGAAGTTACATCAACGTTAAGGAATGTCAACATTCCCTAAGATGAGACCATAAAGCCTTCACACTGATGGACATGATAGAGTGGTGAAGGGTATAAAACTCCCTAACAGCTAGCATGTGGTAACCGCACACCCTACATTGAAATCTGTTAACACATAAACTACTGTATGCGAAATAAACGTGACAGTCAAACACCTAAAACTGTGTCAAGGCAGCAACCTGGACAGTCAGGATGAACTGAGGTCAGGTGGGTGAGAACAGGGAGCAAAAGCAGTTCTGGGGGCAGCAAAGCTGAGGGGGTCCAGATTTGTCTAAGGAAGAAAAAAAAAAAAA